>QEPC01014973.1:233619-260388 GCA_003113815.1 Sphenodon punctatus
GGGGTCCAGTATGGTTTAGTAGGTTAAATAGGATAGGAATTGATTAAACGAGTCATCTCCTTAAGAGATGGGGAGGTGACACCCAGTGCTAGGCGCAGGCAGCATGCACTGGGGTTATTCCCCGGGGAGGGGTACTGCAGTTCGGTCAGTAAGTACCTGCACGGTCTGCTGGCTTAGCGGGTACTCACCTCCTTACTCAAGCCCACTGTTGGGACGCTCCCCCTTTCGGCCAGAGCCAGGGTGCTGTCGAAGGGGAGCTTGGTTTGTGTTGGAACTGGCACGGGAAGGCACATCCCGGCCAGCGCCGAGTTTATAAGAATCAGTTAGCTAATCATACTGGACCCATATTGCTCGTGCAATCACGCACCGTCTTTGAATTTGTTGAATAAAGAGTGCGGCCTGATTTAATCCAGCACTTGGTGTCTGTGTCTTATTGGGGGGTGCGGCGACAAGGCTCAGGATAGCTCACCTGGCTCTCCCAAGGCTCCTGGCAGAGAAGACTGAGGAGGCTGAGAGAAGCTCTGAGCTGCCACTGCAGGTAAAACCATCTAGTCTAGGGTTTCTTAAAGGGACAAGTAGAGTAAAAAATAAAAAATAAAAAAATCCCAGAAATAAAACAACAAAAATGTTTATTTTTATTTTCTACTTTATTATTTTCTGTTTACTTACAACCTTAAAACATAACCTACTTGTATGACTTAACTTTCAAAGTAAAGTTGTGGCTTGCCATAAATTATGAACTTTGAAAGTGGCTCATGACCAAAAAGGGAATGGGGACCACTTGGTTAAAAGAGGTTAAAATCCTTCTGTAGATGAGCTTAAGCTGCCTCAGCAAGCAGAGATTAGCCCTATGCTGTGCACACTGCCAGCCTATTTCCACGAGGATTTGAACAGGTTAGCTGATGTGTATTCATCCCTTGCATAGATGCAGCCAGAGCCAGTATGGTCCTATTCATCATATCACTCATTCCAGAATAATTGCTTAGAGGATCACAGTCTGTGGGTCTTGCCAAAGATGACAAGGGAAGTTTGTGGCAGAGAGAGCAAGAACTTGATAAAATCCCTTCACTAGCAACCTGAACACTGACTCATTAGAGCATTTACTATAACCACATTGGGTGACTCTACATGATAATGGAGAGAATCAGCATCATCCCCTGGAAGAGCAGTATGAATAAAAGTCCATGCTGTTCCATGTTCATGCTGCCAGATAATGGACTCTGCCCAAAAGGGGGAACTGATAGGATGGGCACATAAATAGGTGAACCCCTGGAAAAGCAAAGTTCCCTAGTGGTGAAATTTATTTATTTATTTTGCTGCTCTTTTACCCCACACCCTCCTGCTCACAGAGCAGCTTGACAAAGATCTGGGATGGAACAGCTCCCCAACCCCTGCAAGGCAAATTCCGCACTGAGGAAAACTGACTAAGCAGCTCCAGCTTCAAGAAAAAATTGCTCTCTCAAAACTGACCAAAGCTTTGCCCTGGAAGGCAGTCCTCTCCCTGGTGAAACTGCAGGTGCATAGTTCCTTTCTGAAACTGTAGACTGCTGAAACTGACAAGCCCTGTGAAGAGATTTCATTCCATGGGCATGTGTTCTGCTATCCCGGCCACAAGTCTGCTGAGGAGTTCCCCAAACAAACCCTTATTCCCTCAAACTCTTATTCCCTCCCAAGTTTATATAACCAAACATAATGCTTGCCACTGTGTCAAGCAGCTAGAACAGTGGCAAGTGTTACATGTAGAGACACCTACTGACTGGGGATTTTGCACAGGCACAGGGGGTCTCAGAGCAGCATCCATTTGTAAAGAGTTGCAGTATGACTCTTGAGTGCTTCCACTCATTCCTGTCTGGGTAGTGGTGGTGGGCAATTGTTCATCGTCCTCCTGCCCCCACTCCTTTGGGGTCCCATCTTTTCACCCCTCCTGTTCAATGGAAACCTAAGGCCCCTGGATGAGATCATGCATAGATTTGGGGTGTGCTGCCATCAATATGCAGATGACACCCAAATCTATTTATCTTTTTCATCCAATCCAGGCCCTGCATCTTGGTGCTTTCTCAGTTCCTGACTGCCATTGGTGACTTGATGTAGATGAGCCAACTGAAGTTAAATCCAGACAAGACTGAAGTAGTGAGGGTTGGCTGGCCTTGGGACCTGGGGGGAATTGGGACTCCCATCATTGAGGGGATCCAGCCTCCCCTGGTTACTGAGGTTCACAGCCTGAGGTGCTCCTGCATCCCAGCTGTGTCTGGAATACCAGGTTGCAGTCATTGACCATCTTTCAGATATGGACCTGGCAACTGTCATCCATGCATTCATTACTTCGAAGCTGGTCTACTGCAATGCGCTCTACGTGGGACTGCCCTTGAAGACTGGGGGCTGCAGCTCATGCAGAATGTGGCTGTCTTCCTCTTGATGAGGCGGGTTGCTGGGAGCACATTACACCAGTACTTAAGAGTCTGTACTGGCTGCCCATAGCATTCTGGGCACAATTCAAGGTGCTGGATTTGACCTATCAATTCCTAAACAGCCTGAGCCCTACATATCCAAAGGACACATTCCTCCTTATCACTTTGCGACCACTAAGATCAGCAGAGAGTGCCCTCTTGCAAGTTCCATCATTGGTCCAGGTCTATATGACCCGGGCGAACAGAGAGGAATTTTATTTTATTTATTTATTTATTTTTAAATTTATATCCCGCCCCTCCTGCCCACAGGGCAGCGAACAGCATTTCGTTTAAAACAATAATAAAATTTTTAAAACAATTTAAAATACACTACATGGGGAAACCCCCATCCCTATCCCCACCACCACCCCACCCCTACCCCTCACCAAAAGCCTGACGGAACAGCCAGGTCTTACATATACGCCGAAACAGCAGGAGAGTGGGAGCCAGCCAAGCCTCCTCTGGAAGCGAATTCCCACAGCACAGGGGCGACCACCGAAAAAGATCTAACATCGGTGGCCACCCGCCTCGCCCGGGGAACCTCCAAAAAGGCTCCCACGGACGATCTCAAGGGTCGCACGGGTACATGGGGAGTGAGGCAATCCCGCAGATAGGCTGGGCCTAGGCCGTGAAGGGCTTTAAAGGTTAAAACCAGCACCTTGAACCTGGCCCGGTGCTTTATAGGCAGCCAGTGCAGAGCCCGGAGCACTGGTGTCATGTGCTCCCTGCGACCCGCCCCCGTCAGGAGACGGGCCGCGGCATTCTGCACCAGCTGCAACCTCCGGACCAGCTTCTCGGGCAGCCCCACGTAGAGCGCGTTGCAGTAATCCAGCCTCGAGGTGATGAAGGCATGGATGACAGTGGCGAGGTCGGAGTCTGAGAGATACGGCCGAAGCCGCCGGACAAGATGTAACTGCCGAAACGCACTCCCCGCCACGGCCACAACCTGAGATTCCAAGCTGAGCCGCGAATCAAGGAGCACACCCAGACTCCGCACTTGAGACACCATGGGGGGGCGAACCCCCCCAACAAGAGGAGATTCAACCACCCCCAGGCTCCCCAAGCCCTCGCCCACCAACATCACCTCCGTCTTGTCAGGATTCAGTTGCAGATGGCTCAACCTCATCCAAGCCCCCACAGCTGACAGGCACTGGGAAAATAAGGAGACTGCATGGCCTGGGTCGGTGGAAAAGGAGAGGTAGAGCTGAGTGTCATCAGCATACTGATGACACTGCATGCCCTGAAACCCCCTCACGATCTCCCCTAACGGCTGCATATAGATGTTAAACAAGAGGGGGGACAGAATGGCACCCTGCGGGACTCCACACGTGAGGTCCCGGGGGGAAGACGTACACTCCCCCAAGACCACCCGGTGAGTTCTCCCGGCCAGGAATGAACGAAACCAGTCCAAGACCGTTCCGCCAATTCCAGCACGGTCCCGCAGGCGAGTCACCAACACCTCATGATCGACTGTGTCGAATGCAGCCGAAAGGTCTAGCAGGACCAGTAAGGTCTGACGACCCTGGTCCAACGCCAGACGGAGATCATCAACCAAGGCCACCAATGCCGTCTCCGTACCATACCCAGGCCGAAACCCAGACTGGGAGGGATCAAGGAAACCGATGTGGTCCAGATGCTCCTGGAGCTGTCGTGCCACAGCCCGTTCAATAATCTTCCCTAAAAAGGGAAGATTAGAGACCGGCCGATAACTGGCAGGAGCATCAGCGTCAAGAGATGGTTTCTTGAGCAGGGGTCTAACCACAGCCTCTTTTAGGCAGTCAGGCACCCTGCCCTCCCGAAGGGAGGCACCAACCACCCCAGCCAACAACGGCCGTAACGTCTCCTGGCTGGCTTTCACCAGCCAGGACGGGCATGGATCTTGCTCACAAGTAGTGGCACGAACAGATCCCAACAAGGAATCCACATCGGCAGGCGACACCATCTGAAACCGATCCCACAAAACAGGACAGGACGGGGCATCCATAGCCCCAAGATGATCCTCTGCAATAACTGTGGTGCCGAAATCGTGGCGGATGCGAGCGATCTTATCTACAAAGTACTCGATAAACCGGTCACAGCGGTCACTGGATTGCTCCAGGTCCAGGCGGAGACAGGCAGGACTGACCAAGCCTTTCACCACCCGGAAAAGCTCCGCTGGACGTGACTTTGCAGATGCAATAAGAGCAGCAAAGAACTGCTTCTTTGCTGCCTGCACCACCACAGCATAAGCCTTTAAACTGCTCTTATGCTGCGATCGATCATACTGGTCGCGAGTCCGGCACCACCGTCTTGGTGGCTGCCCCACAGCTTTGGAACTCTGTTCCCTTGGAGGCTAATCTAACCCCTACCTTGTGCATCTTCTGAAGACCGTGTAAGACGTATTTATTTGGCTAGGCTTTCAACAGGCAGGGGTAGACTTTGGTTCAGGGTGGAGTTAGGTGCATATCTTTTATTGTTTTGGGGTGTTGCTTTTATGCAGTGGAGTGTATCTGGAATTAGGTTTACTTTTGATCTTTTAGTACATTGTGGCTCAGGGGCTTGGCCTGCTTCCACAGGCAGCTGGAGACAGAACTGCACCCAGGGAACCCAAACCTCGCGTTGAGTGAATGACACTACTAAGTGGGATCAGGATCCCTCTGCCTAGTACTCTGGAGCTGGCTGATACTCGGGTCCTTTGCTGTTTGTTGTAAGGTCACCACCTGTGCACATGCATTTGCACACACACACACACACACACACACACACACACAGAGGGCACTCCTTACACATGTGGAAGCTACACATGCAGGCTGCAGCCCTCTCCTTGCTTGCTTTCCAACCAACTGTAGCAGCTACCATATTTTTCCCTTTAAAAGGTTCCAACATTTTGAGACACAAAACCTCACAAATTTGCACTTAAAGCAGAATAGTAATCAGACAAAATTCTCACATATCCCTACCTCTCGCATATCCCTACCATACATAAATCTTTATGAAATATATAGATTTCAATGGTGGTCAAAGGTGTATTGTTATTACACACACCTGACTACCATGCCTTGGTCCTAACCAATAGGAAAGAATTGGTGGATGAGTGAGCTGAAGGTAGGGGGAACTTTGGGGGGAAGTGACCACTAGAATTCATGATCCCAAGGGGAGGAAACAGCCTAACAAGGACCTTGGACTTTAAAAAACAAAAGCTGAATGTAATAAGCTCAGAGAAATACTGAGTGTGAGCCAGTGGTTAGTTCCTTTTCTTTAAAAAAGAGAGATACTGAAGGCACAATTGAAAATGATCCCAATGTAAAAGAAAAATTGGGGACATCTAATAAGACAGAGTGTCTGCAAGCACAAGGAGCTTACCAATGAGCTAATAATCAAAGAAAAACATATAAGAAACAGGAGGGGCAAGTTACCAAAGTTGCATACAGACATGTAGCCCAAACTTGTAGGGACAGTGGCCCTGATCCAATGCCCCGTGAATCCTGTGAGGAGCCATGCGCACACACATGTGCTCGCAGTTTCCCCAGGACACAATGTGCCCACTATGGAGATCTGCATAGTTTGCACATTCACACGGCTCCACATGGAGTCCGCTGGGCATTGCATCAGGGCCAGTGTCAGAAAGGCTCATAAGGCACAAAATTAGCTAAGTCTAGTGAGGGATTCTAAAAACAATAAAAAGGGTTTTTTAAGTATGTCAGGCATGTAAGAGGAAGAATATGGAATGGTGGGTCCGCTACTTAGTGAAGATTGTGAAATGTTAGTAGGCGACAAAGAGAAGTCAGAATTTCTCAACTCCTACTTTGTCTCAGCCTTCACAGAAAAGGGAGACTATGTCCAGTCTGGCAACATGTGTATGAACAATGATGGGGAAAGATTGTAGGCAAGAATAGATAAAGCGGTGTTTAGAAAATACCTGGCTACTTCAAATGAATTCAAGTCTTCAGAGCCAGATGAATTACACCCTAGGGTACTAAGAGGACTCACTGAAGTACACTCACAACCTCGGTCAATTATCTTTGAGAACTCTTGAAAAACAGTTGAAATATCGGAAGATTAGAGATGGCCAAACATGTCCCTATCTTTAAAAAATGGGGAAAGGAGGATCTGGAAAATTATAGACCAGTCAACTTCAGTACTCTTCAGTCATCTTCAGTACTTCATAAGATACTAGAACAGATTATAATATGGTCATCTTGATGACAATGCAGTGATTAGTTATAGCCAGCATGGATTTGTCAAGAACAAGTCATGCCAGACTAATTTTGTCTTGTTCTTTGATCAACCTCCTGATCAGGACAGTGAAACTGACTGTGAAAAGCTAATGGAGATTAGACAGGCTACTAAAGTTGGAGACACCGTAATAATGGGTGATTTCAATTACCATAATATTGACTGGGAGAACGTCTCCTCAGGGTGTGATACAAATTTCTAGATGCCATAAATGACTGCTTCTTGGAGCAGCTGGTCCTAGAATCTACAAGAGGAAAAGCAACTTTGGATCTCGTCTTAAATGGAGCACAAGACCTTGTGCAAGGGGTAACAGTGGTAGAACTGCTTGGTAATAGTGATCATAATATAATCAAATTTGACATAGCTATAGGAGGGGAATTGACAAAAAGAACTACTGCAGTAACATTTAACTTTAAAGGGGGAACTATGCAAAAATGAGGAAACTAGTTCATAAAAGGAGCACTTGCAAGATTTAAATGCAAGAGGTGTGAAGATTATTTAAAAACACCATCTTGGACATGCAGATAAATGTGTTCCAAAAATAAAGAAAGGTAGCAAAAGGGTCAGACATCTGCCAGTGTGGCTAAATGGGGAGGTGAAGAAGGCTATTGGAGCCAAAAAGGTATTCTTTTAAAAATGGAAAGCTAGTTCTAATGAAGAAAATAGGAAAGATCATAAGCATTGCCAAATTAGATGCAAAATGTTAATAAGACAGGCCAAGAGGGAATTTGATGAACAACTCATTAAAGACACAAAAAATAATAATAAAAACTTTTTCAAGTACATCAGAAACAAGAAGCTTGCTAGAGAGTCGGACAGGCCATTGGATTACCAGAAGGTGAAAGGGGGACTCGGAAAGTATAAGGACATTGCAGAAAAGCTGAATGAATTATTTGCTTTGGTCTTCATTGCTGAGAATGTTGTGGAGATGCCCACATCAGACCTAGTCTTTGTAGGTAAGAATGAGAAGAACTGTCACAAAAAAGTGTGACCTGGATTCTCAACCTGGTGCTCAGGCAATGTGTAAAAGTGCTCCCCAAGCCAGCTGTCAGTAGTGCTCAGGAGCATTTTGAAACAGTCCTTCATCCATTCAAGTCAATGTTTGCTGAGATTAATAGATTGATTTTCTCAATTTCCATTGAATTGAATTAAAATGCTTGAAGTTGAATGCTTAAGGGGATGAGACAAGACGGAAGTGATGGTTGTGAGGAAAGCCAGGGGAGTAATGGTCCCCATCATTGATGGGGTCCGTCCTCCCCTGGTATCTCAGGTCCGTAGTCTGGGGGTGCTCCTGGATCTGCAGCTTCACCTGGATGTCCAGGTGGCAGCTTTGGCGAAGGGTGCATTCTGCCAATTACATCTGGTACAATGACTTAAGCCGTATGTCTTGGACTTGGACCTTGCCACAATCATCCATGCTTTTATTCCATCAAGATTAGACTACTGTAATATGCTCTACGTGGGGCTACCCTTGGTGATGATCCGGAGACTGCAGCTGGTGCAGAAAGCGGTGGCTCATCTCCTTAGGGGGATGAGTCATCATGAGCACATTAGTCTGGTGCTCCGTTCTCTGCACTGGCTGCCGATAGTCTTCCAGGCCCAATTCAAGGTGTTGGATGTTTTTGACCTTTAAAGCCCTAAACAGCCTGGGCCCCACCTATCCGCGGGTCAGATCACCTCACCCTCCGGATTCTGGATCAGCCTCTGCAGTTGGTTGGGGGCGCCCTCCTTGAGGTTCCCCGGGTTTCCCGGGTGTCGACCATGAGGAGGGCATTCTTGGTGGCTGCTCCGCGAACTCCCTCCCATTGGAGGTCTGTCTGGCCATAGACCTCCCCTCCTTTTGTAGACAGTGTGGATGAGTGGGTTGGGTTAGGGTGGGGTTTTTATTGTGTGGTTATTTTAATGTGGGGTTAATTTTATAATTGTATGTTTTTAAATGTTGTTAGCCACCCCAAGCTGCTTGTGCAAGAAGGTGCAGCATAAAATAAATAAATATATATTTCAAAAATTGAATTGAATTGTAGAGGTGAAAAAATATGCATTATCTATTAAAAATTATGCAGTGCTCCCTAATAGTCACTTACATAGTTACATCACTCCAGTGCTCATGACTGGAAAAAGGTTGAGAACATCTGTTCTAGAGCAACTGAATAGTAACAAATCACCAGGACCAGATGGTATCATCTCAGAGTTCTGAAGGAACTCAATTATAAAGTTGTAGACCTACTATTGGTAATTTGTAACCTATTACTAAAATCTGCCACTGTACCAGAGGACTGGAGAGTAGCAAATATATTGCCAATATTTCTAAAGGTCTCCAGAGGCAATCCTGGAAACTACAAACCTGACATTGGTGCCAGGCAAACTGGTGGATATTGATGTTAAAATATCTCTTGACAAATATCTCTTGGCAACTCTGTTGCCAAATCCTGTTGCTTCTCCCTCCATAACATTGCTAAGATTTGCCCTTTTCTCTCTGTCTCCTCTGCCAAAACCCTTGTTCATGTCCTGGCCATCTCTCGCCTTGATTACTGTAACCTCCTTCTCACTGGCCTCCCCACTCTCACTTTTCTCCCCTTATCTCCATCCAAAACTCTGCTGCCAGGGTCATCCACCTTGCCCGTAGCTTCGACCACGTGCAGCCCCTCCTCTCCTCTCTTCACTGGCTCCCCCTTTCTGAACGAATCCTGCACATGCTCCTAGTCTTCACCTATAAAGCTCTTCACAACCTTGCTCCCCCCTACCTCTCTGCACTAATTTCCCTCCGTACTCCAGTCCGTGAACTCCGCTCCTCCTCTGTCCCCTCTCTCACGCTCCCACACCTCCCATGCTCCCCTAACCGCCTTCATCCCTTCTCCCTAGCTGCCCCCATGCCTGGAACTCCCTCCCTGCCCACATCTGCCTCGCCCCCTCCCTTTGTACCTTCAAATCCCTCCTCAACACCCACCTCTTCCGCTCTGCCCTCCCCAACTCCTCACTCCCCTCATCTAACTCCTGGTGATACCCTCCATCCAGAACAATCTGTTACCTAAGGTCTGTGTACTCATATCCTCACCACATGGACCAACCAGTCATCATTCTCGATGTAACCAAGCCAAGCGCGTGCACTTGGGACCTCGCATCCATGTGAATGTTACACTTCTTGTCTCTCCCTCTGTTCCCCTTCCTTCGTCTCCCCCCCACCCCCGTCTCTCAGATTGTAAGCCCTAGGGCAGGGACCGTGTCTCTTCAATTACTTTGTAAAGCGCCAGGTACATTGCTGATGTTATATAAATGTTTGCTAATAATAAAAATAATAATAAAAACAGAATTACTGTCTGAACATATTGATAGACATGGCTTAATGGGGAAGGGTCAACATGGATTTAGGAAAGGGAAGACATGCCTCGCTAATCTATTGGAATTTTTTAGGGCGTAAATAAGCATGTGGATAAGGGCAAGCTGACTTTCAAAAGCCATTTGATAAGGTCCCTCATGGGAGACTTGAGGGAATTAAAAAGTCATGGGATAAGAGAGGCAGTGTCCTATTGTGCATCAGCAACTGGTTAAAAGATAAGAAGCAAATAGTAGGACTAAATGATCAGTTTTCACAGTGGAGAGCAGGAACTATTGAAGTGCCCCAGGGATCTGTACTGGGACCTGTGGTGTTTAATATATTCACTGATGATCTGAAGAAGGGAATAAAGAGTGAGGTGATCAAATTTGCAGATGAGGCAAAGTTATTCAAGGTAGTTAAAACATGAGCGGATTGTGAAGAATTGCAGGAGGATCTTATGAGACTGAGTGACTGGGCATCCAAATGGCAGATGAAATTTAATGTAGACAAGTGCAAAGACATAGGGAAAAATAACCCAAACTATATGTATACAATGCTGGGTTCTAAATTAGGAATTGCCACTCAGGAAAAGGATTTTGGAGTCATTGTGAACAATACGTTGAAATCCTAGCTCGGTATGCAGCAGTGGTCAAAAAAGCAAACAGAATGTTAGGAGTCATTCAGAAAGGGATAGAGAATAAAACTGAAAATATAGTAATGCCTGTTCTAGTCATTCCATCTCAAAAAAGATATAATAGAACTAAAAAAAGGTACAGAGAAGGGCAACAGGAATGATCAAGAGTAAGGAATAGCTTCCATATGAAGAGGTTTGATAGGCTAGGGTTCTTCAGCTTGGAGGAGAGATGACTGAGAGGAGATATGATAGAAGTGATGAGTGGTGTGGAACACGTAAATAAGGAGTGGTTATTTCCCCCCTCTAACAATGTTAGAACAAGGGGACACTCCAGGAAATTAACTGGCAGCAGATTTATTTATTTTTAAAAGTATTTTCTCACTCAGCACACAATTAACTTGTGGAATTTACTGCTAGAGGAAGTGGTCATGGCTGATAGTGTAGCTAGTTTTTTAAAGGGGTTGGATACGTTCTTGGAGGATAGATCTATTAATGGCTATTAGCCAAGTAGGTTTTGGGGGCACAACTTCTTACTGTTGAGGGCTGGAACAACAGGGACTGGTTTTCCCATTGTGACCTGTTGGGTACTTCTCCCAAGAGAAAGAGATTAGCCACTGTCAGAGACAGGATGCTGGGCTTGATGGACCATTGGTCTGACTCAGTACGGCACTACTTATGTTCTTATGATAGAATAACTAGTTTAGTGGATTAAGGGAATGCCATGGACATAATATAATTAAACTGCATATGTGTGGTATGGCAACTGCAAACTATACTTATATGTGATGAGGAATGTATGCAGTTTAATTTCAGTTGTCATTTATTTATTTTTATTAATGAATGAGGAAAGAAGAATGTGTAGATCGGTCTGATATTTAATAAATGGTAGCCTGTCCATTTCTTTCTAGTTGAAAGAGATGTCTCCATTTGTTTCTGAAGGTTACTTGGAAATAGCTAATAGTATTGTACTATACTATTCTAGTATAGGTGCAGTTTTTCTGTAGTAACAGGAGGGTATGAGAAAGTTGCCTTAACATACAATTTACTGTCATGTTAAAGTTTAAGTATAATTTGGAATGCTGCCTTAAAAACAATAAACTCTAAAATTTAAAAGTTAACAGTTTACTAATAGGTAGGGGCGGGAAAACCGGTAAATCCGGAATCCGATAATGCCGGTACTGGGCGTACCGGCATTATAGGATTCAACCCGGTAATCCGGTCCGGTTACCGGATTCTGGGTACCGGATTTTTTTACATTGCAGCCATTTAAATGAATGGCTGCAATGTAAGCTTGAAAGCCCCACCAAAAAGTTAAAAAAAAAAAAAAACCTCCCCGAGTCCAGGCTGCGCGGGTGGAAGGGGGGACACCCCCCACCCACCCTGCCCAGCCTGGATTTTTGTTTAAAAAAAGAGCCCACCCCCCAGCACCAGTGGCCGTGGCGTCCCCGCAGCCGCCGGTAAGTATAGACCCGATCCCTGGGGGGGGTGTTTAACACCCCCCCCAACCCCCCAGGGATCACCCCTACTAAAGTTAAGTGCTTTGCTTACCTTTGCGGAGCTCCGGGTGCGGCGGCGGCGGGCGGTCCGGCGGCCTCAGCGCCGGCTGTGGCTGCCGGCGTCAGAGACGCTCTAGGCCTTCCGGGGAAACCCGGAAGTTCCCCGGAAGGCCTAGAGCGTCTCTGACGCCGGCAGCCACAGCCGGCGCTGAGGCCGCCGGACCCCCCGCCGCCGCCGCACCCGGAGCTCCGCAAAGGTAAGCAAAGCACTCAACTTTAGTAGGGGTGATCCCTGGGGGGTTGGGGGGGTGTTAAACCCCCCCCCCAGGGATCGGGTCTATACTTACCGGCGGCTGCGGGGACGCCGCGGCCGCTGGTGCTGGGGGGTGGGCTCTTTTTTTAAACAAAAATCCAGGCTGGGCAGGGTGGGTGGGGGGTGTCCCCCCTTCCACCCGCGCAGCCTGGGAGGGGGAGGGGGGAGGAATTAATTGTATTTATTTCATTGATTTCAATGGGGACACAGTGCCCCATTGAACTCAATGAAATAAAACCGGTACCGGTATACCGGATTTAATCCGGGAATCCGGTTCTTTGAGAACCAGAAACTGGTAAATCCGGTATCCGGTATTTACCCCGGGGTCCCAACGCTACTAATAGGTATAGAGCTGCTCCCATGGCTATAAAATGATCGCACATGTGCTACACACACATGCTGTCTCCTCTGTCACACACAGACTCATTCAAATTGATCACACACATTCAAATTGATCACATACACACATGCTCACACCTTTCTCTCTCCCTCACACACACTCATTCAAATTGATCACACACACATTCACACACACTACACACACATGCTCTCACCTCTCTCTCCCTCTCTACACACACACACACACACACACACAGAGCAGTCCCCCTGCCTGCGCATCTGCTGCTGTCTGCCTCCTCCCCGCCTGTCGCTGTTAAAGGCTCCATGTGGGACCTTTTGAAACTGTATTTGTTGTTGGTGGCAGCAGAAAGAGCAGCAGCATCAGACTGGCAGGGAAGCAACAGCCTGAGGTAACCACTAGCTGGACGAGCAGGCAAGCAGCAAGCAGCCAGCAAATTTCTACCCCCCTCCAGGCTGTTGCCGAGGTGGGGCTCAGGCAGGCCAATTTGTGTGTGAGAAGAAAAAGGCAGGCGGGCACACAAGTGGAGGTGGAGAGGCTAGTGACAGGCAGGGAGAGCAATTCCCCCTCCCCCCAAGCTGTTGCTGAGGGAGGCTCAGGCAGGCCGGTCTGTGTGTGAGGAGGAAGAGGTGGGCGAGCCTTCAAGTGGAGGTGGAGAGGTTAGTTGCAAACAGTGGGCGTGGTTGGTAATTCCTTCCCTGTCCAAACTGTTGCCATTGGGGGGCTCAGGCAGGCGGAGGAAGAGGCAGGCAGGCATGCAAGTTGAGATGGAGAGGCTAGCAGCAAGCGGTGGGTGGGAGGGAGTGGTAGCTCTTCCACTGCACAAGCTGTTGCCAAAGGGAGCTCAGGCAGACCGGCATGCAGGTGAAGAGGCAGTGCGCAGGGTCCCCTGCTTGCACTCCTCTTGGTTCACTCACTCCAGTCCTGCTTCTGCACCTCCAGCTCCAACTCAGCTTCTTCTGATGATGTTTCTAGCGTCACCCTGGAATGTCTCTGCTCTTCCAGTGCATTTTTAAATCACCCACCATGTTGCCAGCCACTGCCACTTGCATTAGTTTTTTTCCCCCTTAAAGGGAAGACCAGAGTCTAAAACATTTTTTGTAAGAAAAAGCACTAATCTTCACATACAAAGCACCAGCATGTACAGACACTCCTCTTCAGTTGTCGAACCCATTAAATCAATTATACACAGGGGATGAACATTTGAATTCTAATCAAAGCATTTGGTCGCCAACCAGAAGTGTTTGCTACACAAACTCCCATTGAACATCGGCATAGGCGCTGTTCAATGAATGCCTGCAACTGCCTTAACTATAGAGCCACTACTGTAGCTCTATCATTTGCATGATGTATTTTAAAGTTGAAAGTTGCCTTGAGCCAACTTTGGCAGGAAGCATGAGGTAAAAAATTTAAATAATTCATGCTCCCTTACCCTAGCTCATTCTTTCAGTGCTTGGGGGTAGGGGCTGGATCCAGGGATCACATTCAGGAACTGCAAGGGGCCAAATAAAAAAACTAGTAGGAGTCTGCTTTTGGTTTCCAGGCCTGAGGTTTCTCACCTGTTCTTTGGGTTTGTATTTTATACCACTATCCCTGCAAGAACTGCACCCCCACCCCACCCCAGTGCACAGCCATCTGGACAGCAGTACAGTTTGCACTATCCCAAATCCATCTGGCCCTGATGTGTGCACTTGTGTCCAAGATCTCAAACATTTATTTTATTTATTTCCTGGCATTTTTATGCCACCCCCTCATGCCCACGGCATCTCGGGGCGGCTAACAATATGATAAAACAATAAAATACATTAAAACCAACATCACTTTAAAAATAATTTAAAACCCCCCAACCCTAACCCTACCCTCTAATTCCCCAAATTCCCCACCCCACCAATCTCCCCCATTTACTCCTCCCTCCCCCCCTCCCCTCCAAAGACCTGGGTGAACAGCCAAGTCTTGCATGCCCGCCTAAAGGTGAGCAGACCCGGGGTCAGGCGGGCTTCCTTCAGAAGGGAGTTCCACAACCGTGGCCCGACCACCGAGAATGCCCTCTCCATGGTGGCCCCCCGCCTTACATGGGGGACCTCCAGATAGGCACCCCCCAGTGGATCGGAGGGTCCATCCTGAGTCATGGAAGGTGAGGCAGTCCCCGAGATAAGAGGGGCCGAGACAGTATAGGGCTTTGTATACCAATACTAGCACCTTGAACTTGGCTCGGTACACTATAGGCAGCCAGTGCAGAGAACGGAGCACTGGTGTAATGTGCTGACGGTGACCCGTCCCTGTAAGGAGACGGGCTGCCGCATTCTGCACCAGCTGCAGCCTCCGAACCAATATAAAGGGAAGCCCCACCTAGAGCACGTTGCAGTAGTCAAGCCTCGAGGTAATGAAGGCATGGATGAGAGTGGCCAGGTCGGGTCTGGAGATGTATGGGTGCAGACTCTGCACCAGATACAGCTGGTGGAAGGTGGCTTTAGCCACTGCCTCCACCTGCCGATCCAGGCGGAGGTCCGTATCCAAAATCACCCCCAGACTCCGTACCTGCTGGGCAACCGGAGGGCAGACACCTCCCCAATAGGAGGAGCCGACACCTCCTTCGCCCTCCCCACTACCATCACCTCCATCTTATCTGGGTTCAGCTTCAGTCTCCTACCTACCTGCTTCATACCCCACAGCCCCGTAGTAAACCACAGGGCCCTGCGGTGACAAAGTGGAGGCAGGAGACATTTCGGAGCCACCCTGTCGATAGCCATCTCCATCAAGGTGTTCCAGAACTGGACCAGCTCTTCGACAGTGTGGCCGTTAGGGTCCAGGGATAACTCCCGCAGGGCCTCCTGGAACCTCTGCGGTTCCATGAGCCTCTGAGGGTGGACCAACCTAACTGGTTCCATCCCCTTCTGGAGGTGGTGTGCCGGGAGGCAGGCCTGTAGGTGATAATGGTCCGTCCATGACAATGGTGTCATCCTGACATCCCCCACTAGTGGATCACCCGCCTCAAGGCGGCCTATTATTTTGGATGTCTCCGTTTTGAGGTGCCCAATCTGAGATGCTTTATGGGGACCAAACTTTCAGAGTGGGGAAGGGTTGGTTGCCCACTCCTGACGAACACGCATGCACTACCACCTCCACCCATCACCCACATACGGAGCAACTGGAGAAAACAGTGGTTGTTCCGTACACGTAGATGGGTGGAGGTGAGTGGAGATCAGCGTGTGACTGTCTACACCCTCCACCCACACACCGCACACACACCAGCATGCATGCCAACCTCGCCCCCCCGCACGGTCCATGTAAAAAGGGTCTTAGATTAATCTCAAAAGTGTCAGAATTCAGCTTTCCACCTAAAAGTTTCACCTAGACGTGCTTTCTCTATGTACCAAACCCAAGAGTGTCAGAATGTTCATGTTTTGGTGGGTATAGACTAGATCAGCAATATACACCTAGAAAGAATAACACAGCTAAGATATTACCAAAATAAATAGTTACCAAATATATGAAGTCTAAAGAAAACGTGGTTGCCATGTTGGTCCCAAATGTAAGAGAGAGAGAGACAAAATTAAGGTCTTCTGGGGGGCCAACCTCTATTGGTGAGAACATGTAAACTTTGGAGCCACACAGGGCCCTTCCTCAGGCAAGTAAAAAGTCAGAACTATAGACAGAGCCAATGCAAGACAAATATTTGGCTGTGTATTTGCTATTTTTGTTTGCAAGAATGTTCCTGGAAAGTGATACTGTCACAATTACTGGAACATCCATGAATAAGGGGATTGTGAACGTTGGTGCATGGGGTCACTGGGCTTTACTGATAACTCTATGGGTATATTCCTCTTCCTATTGAAGTTAGTGGATTGTACCCTATTTTTGAATGCTGTTGTTACTGCATTCCTATCCTTTGCTCCACGTTTGGAAGTACAAGACAAATTCAGTTGTCAGTGGGCTGCTAGCCAGTCTCTAATAAGGGTTACGCTGCTGCCAGTTTTACTGTGATGTGATGTGTGTGTGTGTGTGTTTGTGTGTGTATGTGTATGGATAGAACACCTGTTTTCACTAGAAGCTGGAGCAGGTTGATCAAGAAGTGGGGAGGATGGGTCTGTTATGTTTGGTGACCATCTGCCAGCCATGGTTTTCATGTCAATGTTGGTAAACATGTCCAGTTACGATGATCATGACAAATATTTCTAAAATAAACTCCTATCCTGCAGACCATGAAGTGGTCATTGGATGTAACCAATTCTGGTGACAATTAATCCATATTCCCAGTGATACTTGATGCTGAGAAGCATCTTATCCCATTATTAATCCTCTGAACCAGCCAATTCTCCAATGGGATAAGAATATGGAGAAGGAACACATTTTTCTGTGTCACAGTACCCTTCCTCTCCTCCAGCATGGTGCATCTGGACTATTGTTGGGTCATGGCTCCTGACATCCCCCAGGTAAGGAAGCCCAGAGCCTGTTGGATGGCTGCCTGGAACACTAAGTTGTTGTTGGAAGTGGGAACCTTTTATGATAAGTAATTGTAATGTTATTTGGCTTTTTCCTTAAATAGGTTGCTCGGTTCTTGCATGCAGACAGCTGCCATAAAGAGGAGGTGCATACACAAACAAAGCAAGAAGGTAAGCTGCTTTTCTCCAGAGACATAAGACAGGGTCCCTGAGCAGCCCTAGTGATAAAAGACTCTCTGGAGACTCTGGCAGGTTTCCCATCACTGGGCTCGAGCCATGCTTGTTCTGGCTAACCTCCAACTTGGGTTATTCCATTCTGCTTCCCTAAATCTCCCTGTGCACTCTCAGATGAATGTAGTATTCTTCTTCACTTCCTGTCTAAAACTGGCACTGGGAAGTATTTTGGGAAGCTTCCAGATAAAAGGCACTGTGACAATGTAGGGATATTTATACATGGGGAGAAAGCTGCTGAGAGAAGAGGGTTCTTGGATCCAGCAGACAAATGCAGAATAAGATGCAGGGATGGCAGCTGTCATTATAAAATGTGAGCTTGGAACAAGGAACAGTTCTTTCAGTAGGAAGGAGAAATCTCTGCTGGGACAAACTGCCTAAGAATGTGATGGAGAGGAGTCCATCACTTCAAGACATTCCATTGTAATTGGACAGCTTCCCAAAAGTGGTGCTGTAGTTCATCCAGATGTTGTGGACTCAGCACAGGAATATAGCTTGTGTTGTGATAGCCAGAATAGATGGTCATAACGGCCTTCCATCCTTGTCTGTTCTTGAGGGACTGGGACCTTTATTGCACAGAAAACTACCTTCCTACATTCCTACCAGTTTTGGATTGCTCTGCAGTTTATCAGCAGCCCGGTTCAGCCTTCTAGTTCCTTGGTAAGCTGTCGCCCCCCTACCATCCATCTTTCCATGGGTCACGGTGCTTGTTAGAACACCTGTTTGTTTTACCTGGTCATACAAAAAAGGTTGCTCAGTCTGAAGGTATTTGTGAGTTCTTACATACATCATCTCATGACAAACCAGTGCATTGGTTCAGTAATCAGTTCAACAGTATGCGGTAACATCAGAGGTTTGGAACACTGCCCCAGCCGTTAGCGCCACTGCTCAGGTCTGACTTCAGCCCAGTTTCCTCCTCCCCATGTCTCCTCCTGTATTCTTCTAGCTTTGTCATGCCACACCTGTTCTCAGCTGAGTCCCATTGTTTCACTCCTGCCTCTCAACTTCCTAATTGGCTACCAGTCAATACTTAAAGCCTGCTGGCAGCCACAGGAAGTTGGGTGGAACAACTGCTCTCTTCTCCACTCTGTCTGCCCTTATTCTTGCATCCTGGGTTTCAGTTCTGTTCCCAGTCCCTTGTGCTCCTGCTTTTCTCCCCATTTGTGTTTGTGCTGTGTAGTACGTGTTCTAATTCTGTTCCCTAGCCTTCAAACCCTGTGTCCTTTCATTCTCAGTTTCCTTGCTCCCTAATCCCCACCCCCACTCCCCTGCTCTGGTTCCTTGCTTCCTTTCCTTGATCTCAATGATGAGCTGTAAGCTCTCTTAGGCCAGACTCCCCAGCTCTCATGCTGAGTATTAGGCTGCTTTTAAATGAGCGGGTCGCCATCGTGCAAACCGCTTGTGCGATATTTCAAAATCCCGTGACACGGGATTACACGAGACGGCTGTCGGGGATCATGAGCAAGAAAGGCAGTCACGCATTATTTGCCGACCGTGAATTAAATACCTCAATTGTGAGGTATTTTATTCGTGGTCAGCAAATAATGCACGGCTGTCTTTCATGCGCGTGTTCCCCCGATGGCTGTCTCATGTAATCCCGCGTCGTGGGATTTTTAAATATCCCGCGACCCGCAACCCACTCATCTAAAAGAGGCCATAGTCTCCTTGGTATTGGAGAATGGTGGAGAGGTTTTCCCCTACCTTGTCGCTACCCTGTTCCAGCCCCACATGTTGCCCGCTCTCTGTGTTCCAGTTATTCTCTTAAGTCTCCCTGTGCCCTGATCCCCATGTCCATGGCACCAGACTAGACTTATAATCAAATCTTAAAATCCTTACTTAAGCTTTGATTTTCTTTTTCTTTCCATAATTGGCTCAGTTCCATCTTATCTCCATGGAAGTTTTGCACTATACTCAACACTCCATCAGCATTTGAATGTTCTAGCAGCTGGATAAGTGGGTGGACACACTGCCATTTTGGAGAAGTTGAGCTGATGGGGCTTGGGATGTCAAAGGGAGTTAGTGGGTAATGTTTTCCACTCCCACACTCACTCTGGGACTATTGTCCACCCCCACCCCTACCGCCTGCTCAGAGGCATGATTTGACAGACTTACTGACTTTCAGCAGATATTTGGTACCCATTTGAAAATCTCTCTGTAGGAAGGTGGTCTGTCGGTGTCCCTGGTAAGTGGCCAAAGGATCCAGCCCCCAAAACAGTCCAGAAACATGTTATCCCTTCATTGTTCTCTTTATTAACAAGTGTCACGTGACCATTCCTTCATATATACATACATACATACAACAGTCCACACCGTGCCTTCTTTCTCCTCCTTGCCAACTGGTCACTTTCTCTGGAATCTCTTCTGGATCTCTTCAACAACCTTGCAGGTGCTTGTTTGAGCAGCTGATGCACTCCTATCAGCCAGCTTGAGATGTCCTAGAGTTCTCTGGCTTATGGTTGAGGCTCAGCTAGATGGCTGCCCCACACTGCTCAGCTGAACACAATCAGACACACTCATTCTTGGCTCTTTAACCAGCGATAACTCTGTAACTGATAGCCTCCTTTCCAAGGAACAAGCTCATCTGGCATGTTCAACCCTCCTATAGGTTCTGGTGCCTCTGTGGCAAAGTACTGTCCTGCTGTAGGTCTGGTCCTGAAAGGACTCGATCACTCTACTACACTTCCCCATTGACATTTGTGCTCCCAATCTCTTGAATCAGTGGTTTCAAAGTTTTGTCTTTGTGATCCCATGTCAATTCTTAAATATAATCTTGTGATCATTGTTGGAGGCAGGGAAGTTGGCCACATCTGCAAAATGGTGGCATGGCACCCTCCCAAATCATTGTGGGCTCTCCACGAGCCAGGGCTCCCTGTATTTGAGGCCCTACAGGTCCATATTTTACACCAGTGCTTCTCACACTTGTGTTGTCATTTCAAGTTTACTCATGGACTCCATGTATGGGGAGAGAGGGTTCCTTTAGGGTGCCCCAAGTAATGAGGCCCTGTGCAGTTGCAGTTTGCACTTACCTGATCTGTCCCCATCTGTGACTCCAGACAGCGGCAAAGACTGTGGCCACAATCCCAAACCCCTCCACCTGGAATCCGTGTGGCACAATGCATTCCCAATGAACATGCGCATGGGTTGAACGCATGTGCATGCATGCGGGTTGCATGGGGCATGGGATCAGCCCCATTCAGAGTATATAAAATCAATTGTGATCATTTATGACCCCAACCACAGATGATGTGACCCTAATTGGGGTCCAGACCCACAGTTTGGGGAACCTCAGGCTTAAGCAGTTATGGAAACAATACCTTCTGTCTCCCTTTGCTTTCTTGACTTTGACTGCTGGATGCTGCTCCCAGCTAGATCAGGAGCAGCTACATTTGTAAGAAAACTTTGCAACTAGAACAACAATATAACAAAAAGGTACATGCATTTTTAAATTGTGAGATCTATAAAAATATATACATTTTAAATTGGATATAGATATTTTACTACATAATAAAGTCCAAATCTTACTGTTAGTTGCCTATGTTATTTTTTTGGTCTTTTATAGATAAAGTAGAAGAGGAATATGAGTCAGTAGTGAAGTTGCTGATGTTGTATTGTGTCACAGATAGAAGAAAGATGATGTGAGACAATGGAAGGTAGGTGGGGGGGAAGTAGGTGGTGGAGAGCTGATGGAAGATGTCTTAACATACAATTTCCTCTTTTTTAAAATTATGAGTAGAATGAGAAGAGCCTTAACTGCGTTCTTAAACTGTAGGTTTTTAGAATATAGAATTTCGTAAATCCATCAGTGCTGCTCTGTCCTCTCCTGCCTCAGGACAGACCATTTTTAAAGTTACCTTGGGATGGGGGAAGGGGAAGGTGCTTGGAGCCAGTACTCCTAAGTTTTCTGGGAGGAGAAGGCAGTAGTGCCTTATATTTGGGATGAGACCCTAGGTAGGGGCAGGCTGAAACAAAGGAGTTCCAGATTGTCTGAGAGGGCAGTACGAGCTAGTATGTTACAGGTCAGGGTCAGGTGTTGCAGCCAGAACTCCTGAGATTCGAGGAAGGAAGAGGAACTAGTCTGTAACACCAGCAAGAGCTAGATGTCATGTCACTTGCTTTGTCTAGGAAAGGAGGCAGCTTTAGTGCATTACCATATGGGGTGCTCGGAGCCAGGAGTCATGGTATAGGCAACTATACACATATATGTCCATGATACTTGGCTGGTCTGGTTTGCAACAGTGAAACTCATTAGGCAGATAAGGCTTGGTCTCCTGGGTGTAGAGAAACCTCTCCAAGATTAACTATGTTCCACTATATACATCTTGTAGACATTTTCCCCCACCCCCAAACCCATACAGCCCCTGGATGCAGTTCCCTGAAAGACTGAGCTCAAGGTAAGTGAGCAAAGATGTGGGCAGGCACACAAAGATAGGGGAGAGATCCATGGCACAAATCCTTAATCTGGACCCCCCTCTTCCTAACCACACTCCTTAAGCACCCCCACCCCCAATTTCTATGCAGCCCTCAGCGTTCCTACTAATTTGTGCCTGTCCTGTTCCAAGCCAAATGAAAGCTGCACCCTAACCCTCTCCAGTTGCCACTTTTAGCATTGCCCCCAACCTGCAGAGGAAAATAATTGAGACTGAAAGATCAAGGCTAAGTGTGGGCATATGGAACCTAAGGAAGCAGAAAATGTGAGTTTATTTATTTATTAGCATTTATATCCTGCCCTTCCCTAAAGGGGAAGCTCAGGGAGGCTTACAATATATATTTTTAATAAAATACAATATAAAAACATTTAAAATACAATCCCCCCCCAAACCCACTCCCACCCTCCAACAACCTCCCACCTAATCCCCCTCCCTATCCCCCAGCCCATCCTCCCCCTTAGAATTAATCCCACCCACCCACTCAATTCAGTCCCTGCTGCGAAAAACCTGATGGAACAAAATGGTCTTACATTGCCTCTGTGAGGTCACCAGGCTTGAACACAGGCGGACCTCCTGAGGGGGGGGGGGAAGCTCCATACCACAGGTGCAACAGCTGAGAAGGCCCTCCTCATAGTCGAGACCTGGCGAAAAACCAGTCTCCAGGAAGGTGCCCCCAGCTGATTGCACAAGCCACAGCAGGACACAGGAAGCCAGGCGATCCCTCAGATAGATGGGGCCTAGGCCATTTAAGGTTTTAAAGGTCATCACCAGCACCTTGAATTGGGCCCGGAAGACAACTGGCAGCCAGTGCAGCAAATGGAGTACGGTGTTATGTGCTCATGGCAATGCATTCCCATAAGGAGGCGAGCCACTGCATTCTGCACCAGCTGCAGCCTCCAAACCATCACCAAGGTCAGCGCTATGTAGAGCGCATTACAGTAGTCTAGCCTTGAGGTGATGAAAGCATGGATGACGGTGGCCAAATCTGAGCCCGAAAGAAAAGGCCGCAGCCTCCTCACTAGATAGAGTTAGTGAAAAGCACTATTGGCCACCACCAGCAATCCAGGCACAGCAAGGGGTCCAGAAGCACGCTGAGGCTGTGAACCTGATCAACCAGAGGAGGCCAGACTCCATCAATAAGAGGAATCCCAATCCCCTCCAGGGCACAAGACCAACCAACCATGATCACCTCAGTCTTGTCAAGATTCAGCTTCAGTCGACTCACCCTCATCCAGTCCCCCACCACAGCCAGGCAATGGGTAACAACGAGACTGCTGGGTCAGATGAAAAGGAGAGGTATACAACGTCTTTACTGCTTACATGACATGAAAGTTAAGGAAGGAACCTTAACTTGCAAGTTTCATGCTTTTTAGAGCACAAGTGAATTTGTAAGTGCCTTAACTCATCTCTTGAACCAAGACCTAGGGTTTTTGACCCTAGGATATATATATAATATACACAGAAACTCATTCAAACCCATCCTTCTGTAAATGCACACACATACACACTCATTCAATACCCAGTTTTAGTACCTTGGTCCCTGGTGTTCAGGCCTCAGCAAAGTAGCTTCTTTCCCTTGTGAGGTTTTTATTTATTTATTTATTGATATGCAGATAATTCCATCCCTGAGATTATGCTGAGTGATCTTTGACCCCTGCAGGTCAGGAGTTCAATTGGTATGTTCCACTCTTGCCACCACTTAGTTCTTTATTTAGCTGCTTTTTCTTTGAACCCCGGTGCCATATGCCAGCCATAAAGAGGCCTGATCAATATTCTATGACCATGTATCTACAAGCTTGCAGCCTGCACCATGAAGGTCAAAGGGCAGAATGGAATGTCTCCCATGTTTTCTCATTGCTGGATTTCAGATGTTTTTAAACCCTGCCTTTTCTTTAAATGTGGCCCAACCAGTCTGTTTTCTCTGGGTGAAAACAGACATGACGCTAACCACCCTTTAACTACCCTTGGTGGTTATTTATGCATGGGTGAAAACAGACATGACGCTAACCACCCTTTAACCACCCTTGGTGGTCATTTATGCATGTTGCAGGGCTGCATAGGGCACCAATATAGCCCTGCAACATGCATAAATAACCACCAAGGGTGGTTAAAGGGTGGTTAGCATCATGTCTGTTTTCACCCTCTGTCTCAGCAGCTTCTCTGAAGCATTAGCTAAATTAGCAAGCTGAAAAAACCATGATGCAAGCAGGAGCACACCTCTCCTTAAGCTAGGAATGGACAGTGTCTTTATCATTCAAATTCAATGTGCATTTAGTGTCAGAAAATAACTTCCCTAATTCTCGTTAATGGCTGTGTAGGATCAGTCCTAGTTTTTTGGCCAGCCATGGACAAAATAATTTTTTTACCTATCCCACAAGTCCAGCCCAGGCTTCCTGGTGTGTAGAGGGAAGGTACTCCCTACCAACCAGATGATTGCAAGGGGCAGGAGTCCTAGGAATAGCCCCTGGTCTGGCCTCCTGGAGATGTCACTGAGGGTCCATGTGTGCTTGTCATTCTGGAAGCTTCAAGAGGTACATAGACCCCTGAGGGACACCATCAAAGCTCACCACCCTGGACAAGATGTCAAGTCTCTTCAGGGGGCAGTCTGGTCCTGTGAGCACAAGACCCATTTGAATACCTTACAGATTCTGAAAATTAAGAGCCCATTTCTACAAGAACAACAACTGTCATCTCTCAAAGTGCCCAACTCTTTAAAGTATCAACCCCTTGGTGGTTAAGGAGGGATAAAGCATCACTAAATGTGTTAGTTATGTGTGTTCATACTTGGAGATGTACTAGACTGGCAATAAATCTGCAATATTGAAGTACCTCTCTCTGGCCCTTGGTTATTGGACTGGGGAAGCTAAGAACAACCCAGTAGAGATGTAATTACTGTAGTACTTCCCTTGGCTCCTCCCCTGACGCAGAAGCCTACATCCCTCCAGGAGTGCACTGCCACCCAGACTGCTTCCTCTCCAGGTAGACTCCAAACCACCGCTGCAGCCCCCATGGGTTTAAACTGCAGGGACAGCACTGGTTCAATAACTAAATCAGGGATGGGGAACTTCTAGCCCACGGGACACCTTCCTTTAAATCTGGCCCACAGCAGCTCCCCCATGGCTGCTATGGATGTAGCCACTGCCTGGGGTGTACTGACCCAGGGTGTGCAAGTAGCAAGACTTCCAATTGGTGTACAAGCTCCTCCCCAGCCTCTCTTCAGCCTGGCAGTGGCTGTGGATGGAGCCATCTTAAGCTGCATCAACAGAAGCATGGTATGTGAGACAAGGGAAGTCATTGTGCCACTCTACTCAGTGATCAGTGATTAGTAGAGTTGAAATGAATAACTGCCACTATTCAGTATCTGGTCAGATCCACCGCCGGTATTTGGTTAGTGTTCAGCAGATTATCTGGTTAACTAGATTCCGCATTGTACTGTCTACCACATTACCATTTGCCCATAACTCTTTTCCTATTTACTCCCTCCCTACCTCAAGACCAGTATTTAGAGTAATTAACCAAAACAAAAAACTGAACAGTTTAAAAAAACCTTACATGCACAAGAGTATTCTTAAAATACAAAAACAAATTAAGTACAATTACAATTCAAAAAAACTTCCACTCCATACATTGCAACAAAACATAAACGCTAAAAAACATGGAAATTATTTCACAATTTGAACAATATTTAATATTTTATCCTCATCAACATATATGTAATATATGTCCTTAATTCCTTACCATACATACTTTTATTCATTTTTATCAATAACTAAACTTTCACATTTCAGGAGGGGCGGGGTATAAATGTATTAAATAAATAAAAAAATTAAAATAAAAATAAATTATTAAAATTTAATTTATTATCATAATTCAACGAACAATTTTTTGACAGTACAGTAAGTCTGTTTGGACACAACTCCATTCTGTAGAACGAATTGTATGATGTTAGGTATACTCAGATTGTTAACATTTTATTGTATGAAGTGTATACCATTTGTTATGGAGCCATGCTAGTGGCTCCATTAGTTAAGGCGGAGCTAACGTTCTGTATTGAGAGTTCCATTGACTTCAATGGAGCTCCCGGGGCAAATTCCTCTGGCTTGCAACCCTGATGTTGACGGGGTTTCCTCTGTGAGCATACACTTATAAACACAGATGGCTGCATAAGACAGATATTGAGTATGCTAAGGGCGTTTATAGACAAGACCAAAAAGGTGGCTGATCCTTTGATCAGCCGCCTTTCTTGGAGCTCGTCTAATTGCTGGGGCCGCTTTTTAATCCGCGTCGGAGGGGGCAGGCTCACCTGCCCCCTCTGACGCGGATTCCCGAAGTGCCGGCTTTACGCCGCACTTCCTGGTTCCCCGGGCGAGTGCGCATGCGCAGAAGGGTGCACATGCGCACTCGCACTCTGCGCCGTGTCTGAACTGCAGACACGGCTCGCAGAGACTGCGCGGGGGGGAAAGCCGGCGTTTGACAATCCCGCTTGTAAGCGGGATCGTCTATAAACGCCCTAAGTATGTGCTTTGGTCCAATATTTCCTGTTAGATGAGGTCTCAAGATGTCCCTGGCATTTAAAAAGTGCTTGCTGCTGTATGAGCGACAAGCGCTCTGGGAGGGAAGCAGCCAGGGATCCCCCAGAAGCAAAAAACCTCCGGGGAATCCCTGGCCGCTTCCTAACAGAGTGCTTATTTAAAAAGCACTTGCTGCTGTGTGAGACATAAGTGTTCTGACAGGGGGGGGGGGGGAGTGGCCAGGGATGTAACCTCCCAGTAGGCTGAGGGAGCAGGAGGAAAAAGGAGCTGGATGAGGTGGCGGGGATGGGGGTCTGTGAGGGGATGGGGCTGAGGGAGCAGGAGGAGGGAGCAGAAGGGGGCTGGGGAACAGGAGGGG
>QEPC01014973.1:280060-375729 GCA_003113815.1 Sphenodon punctatus
CAGTTTCAGCACACATAACCTGATATATACGGACACACGCAGAGGCTTTGGGGAAGACAATCTCAGGCGATCTGTTTTCATGTGTTTTAATGCAAATAAATAAATGTCTTTATTTGCTTGACTGTAAAATGTGTTAATTAATGCAAATATGTAAATAAATGTTTGTTTTTAATTATAAAGATGTCATTACTGCTATTAAAGAACTCATTTTTAATTTTACTAGACCGGTTTTGTAACTTTATTGGGTCACAGAATTTTCCATTTTGGGTCGCAGAATTTTCCATTTTGGGTCGCAGAATTTCAGAAATTTTTTCGCAGAAGAATCGGGGCCCTGGTGATAGTGCACACCCTGGGGGCACACACCAAAACCATACATCTTCACTCTCGCAATATCGCTAGGGAAGGGAAGCGGGGGAGGTGTGGGAAGGAGAGAGAGGAGGGGAACCCCAGGGAAGGAGGAGAGGTGGGGGTACACACACACATGCAGGATAGGGCCCCAGACAAGAAGGGGAAAGGGAATGTAACACCCACACCAACAGGCAACCTCACTATCAACTCCCACACTCTCCACTCCCATGCTCACAGTACTCACACTTCACCCAGCCACACACAATGAACAAATATGGGATAATCCAGAAATAACTCCACAGCACACATGCAAGGGCCAGCCTCACAGAAGAGGCTCTGATCACTGGCAACACCCAGGAGACTGCATCGCCCTTAAGTAAGTCCAGAACACCCACACAGGTGCTCTGAGCGCCAGGGCGGGATCAGACGTGGTGCAGCATCCTCATTGGAACACTGAGACAAGTGCTCAGAGCATAGGGGAGGAGCTTGTTGTGCTGCATTGGTGTGCTCACGCTCTGCCGCAGCACTTCTGGTGTCAGGCCCATTGGCTGTGTTGTCCACACTCGCCGGCGTGGTTTCCCATGCGCCAGGCAGCACGACTCATCTCAGGTTCAGCTGGGAACCTCAAGGAACCACACAGCCCAACCCCTCCAGGCCCGGAGGTGACTGCCACCTTGATGGCTAACTCTGTTGATGGTCTGGTCAAACAATACACTGACCATGACCACTGACACAGTTGTACCCAAACATCTGTTCCCAACATGGCAATGGTACAGATCCTACTGTTACATGGGGGATATGAGGTGGATGAATCATAGAATCTTAGAGTTGGAAATGACCTCCGAGGTCATCTAGTCCAACTCCCTGTTCAGTGCAGGAAATGCACAACTACAGTATCCCTGACAGATGACCATCCAGCCTCCGTTTGAAAACCTCCAGCAAAGGAGAGCCCACCACTGCCCTAAGCA
Source organism: Sphenodon punctatus (assembly GCA_003113815.1). Taxonomy (NCBI): domain Eukaryota; kingdom Metazoa; phylum Chordata; class Lepidosauria; order Sphenodontia; family Sphenodontidae; genus Sphenodon; species Sphenodon punctatus. Next base: position 281,377 of record QEPC01014973.1, read on the forward strand.
GTCTGTTCCACTGTCGAGCAGCTCTTACCGTTAGGAAGTTCTTCTTATGGTTAGCCAAAATCTGCTTTCTTGTAATTTGAGCCCATTGGTTCTAGTCTTGACCTCAGGAGCAACGGAGAACAAGTCTTCTCATCTTCTATGTGACAGTCCTTCAGATATTTGAAGATGGCTATCATGTCTCTCCTTAGTCTTCTCTTCTCCAGGTGAAACATACCTGGCTCCTTCAGCCTTTCCTCATAGGACTTGGTTTCCAGACCCCTGACCATCTTTGTCACTCTCCTCTGAACCCATTCCAATTTGTCAATGTCCTTCTTAAAATGCGGTACCCAGAACTGGACACAGTACTCCGGATGAGGTCTGACCAATGTAGAATAGAGTGAAACTATTACTTCTCGTGACCTGGACACGATGCTTCTGTTAATGCAGCCTAAAATTGCATTAGCCGTTTTAGCAGCTACATCACACTGCTGACTCATGTTCAGCTTGTGATCAACTACAACCCCAAGATCCTTTTCACATGCCGCCACGCCAGTTATTACTCATCCTATACTTGTACATTTGATTTTTCTTACCTAAATGCAGAACTTTGCATTTCTCTCTGTTGAATTTAATTTTGTTCGTTTTGGCCCAGCTTTATATGCTGTCAAGATCATTTGGAATCTTGTTTCTCTCTTCTAAAGTGTTAGCTATCACCCCCAGTTTTGTGCCATCTGCAAATCTGATGAGCATTCCCTTTATTCCTTCACCCAAGTCATTAATAAAGATGTTGAGCAGTACAGGGCCCAGAACCGAGCCCTGAGGCACCCCACCCGATACCTCCCTCCAGACTGATGCGGAGCCATTGATGAGCACTCTTTGAGTGCAGAGTTGTAAATCCACCTAACAGTAGTATCATCTAGCCCATATTTAACCAGTTTGTCAAGAAGGATATCATAGAGGACTTTGTCAAATGCTTTGCTGAAATCAAGATATGCTACGTCCATGGCATTCCCATGATCTACTATACTAGTAACTCGATCAAAAAAGGAAATAAAATTAGTCCAGCATTACTTGTTTTTGACAAACCCATGCTGGCTCCTAGTAATCATAGCATTGTTTTCTAAATACTTACAGATTGACTGCTTTATAATCTGCTCTAGAATCTTTCCAGGTATTGATGACAGGCTGACTGGTCTGTAGTTTCCTGGATCCTGCTTTCCCCCCTTTTTTAAGATGAGGAAAACATTTGCCCATCTCCAGTCTCTGGCACCTCACCCATTCTGCAAGAGTTCTCAAAGATTATAGACAGAGGTTCTGAGATTACATATGCGAGTTCCTTCAGTACCCTAGGATGTCATTCATCTGGCCCCAAAGACTTGAATTCATTTAAAGCAGCTAGGTGTTCCCTTACCATCTCTTTACCTATCTTGAGCTGCAATTCCTTCTCTTCATCATTAGTGCTACTCTTGCCAGGTTGGACATAGTTTCCCTTGTGGGAGAAGACGGAGGCAAAATAAGAGTTGAGCAATTTCACCTTCTCTCTGTCACCTGTTAACATTTCATCATCTTGACCAAGCAGCAAACCTAACACTTCCTTGTTCTTTCTCTTGCTTTTGACATAGCTGAAAAAACCCTTTTGTTGAAGCGGGAGGCAAGGCAGTTAGAGTGCAAGTGGTGCTTAACTCATGCTGCAGCCGACCGATTGCGCCATAGATTGGCTTTGAAGGCCTATTGCATGACTAGGGTAGCAGAAGGGATGCTCTCCTTTCCGCTATCATAGCACCTGCAAAGTCTCGTTCAGCTGAGCTGTTCTGGGCACAATTCAAGGTGTTGGTTTTGACCTATTTTATTTATTTATTTAAAACTTATATCCCGCCCCTCCTGCCCAAAGGCAGCTTGGGGCAGTGAACAACACACACAAAAATTAACAATAAAACATTTTAAAATAAATCAACAAATTTAAAACAATTCATAAAAACTCACCCTCCCTCCTAAACCCTACTCCCCACCCCACCCCTTGCCAAAAGCCTGGCGGAACAGCGAGGTCTTACACAAACGTCGAAATGTCGGGGGGCGGGGGGGCAACCGAGCCTCCTCCAGGAGTGAATTCCACAGCACAGGGACCGCCACTGAAAAAGATCTCACATCAATGGCCACCCGTCTCACCCGGGGAACCTCCAAAAAGGCCCCCACGGACGATCTCAGGGGTCACACGGGCACATGGGGAGTGAGGCGATCCCACAGATAGTCAGGGCCCAGGCCTTTAAAGGTTAAAACCAGCAGCTTGAACCTGGCCTGGTGTTTTATAGGCAGCCAGTGCAGAGCCCAGAGCACAGGTGTCATGTGATCCCTGCAGCCTGCCCCTGTAAGGAGACGGACCAGCTGCACCAGCTGCTGCCTCCGGACCAGCTTCTCAGGCAGCCCCATGTAGAGTGTGTTGCAGTAATCCAGCCTCGAGGTGATGAAGGCATGGATGATGGTGGTGAGGTCAGAGTCTGAGAGATACAGCCAAAGCCGCCGGACAAGATGGAACTGCTGAAGTGCACTCCCCGGCATGGCCACAACCTGAGATTCCAGGCTGAGCCGTGAATCAAGGAGCACACCCAGATTCCATACCTACGAGACCATGGGAGGGCAAACCACACACCCCCAAGAGGAAATTCAACCACTCCCAGGCCCCCCAGGCCCTCACCCACCAACATCACCTCCATCTTGTCAGGATTCAGCTGCAGATGGCTCAACCACATCCAAGCCCCCACAGCCAACAGGCACTGGGAAAATAAAGAGACGGCATGGCTGGGGCGATGCAAAAAGAGAGGTAGAGCTGAGTGTCATCCGCATACTGATGACACTGCATGCCCTGAAACCCTCTCATGATCTCCCTTAACGGCTGCATATAGATGTTAAACAAGAGGGGGGACAGAATGGCACCCTGCGGGACTCCACATGTGAGGTCCTGGGGGGAAGACGTACACTCCCCCAAGACCCCCCGGTGTATTCTCCCAGCCAGGAATGAATGAAACCAGTCCAAGACCATCCCGCCAATCCCGGCACGGTCCCACAGGCGAGTCACCAACACCTCATGATCGACTGTATCGAACACAGCCGAAAGGTCTAGCAGGACCAGTAAGGTCTGACGACTCTTGTCCAACGCCAGACGGAGATCGTCAACCAAGGCCACCAATGCAGTCTCCGTAACATACCCAGGCTGAAACCCAGACTGAGAGGGGTCAAGGAAACCAGTGCGGTCCAGGTGTTCTTGGAGCTGCCATGCCACAGCCCGTTCAATAACCTACCCTAAAAAGGGAAGGTTAGAGACTGGCCGATAACTGGCAGGAGCATCAGCATCAAGAGATGGTTTCCTGAGCAGGGGCCTAACCACAGCCTCCTTCAGGCACTCAGGCACCCTGCCCTCCCGAAGGGAGGCACTAACCACCCCAGCCAGCAACGGCCGTAATGTCTCCTGGCTAGCTTTCACCAGCCAGGATGGGCAAGGATCTTGTTCACAAGTAGTGGCATGAATAGATCCCAACAAGGACTCCACATCGGCAGACAATACCATCTGAAACGGATCCCACAAAACAGGACATGACGGGGCCCTAAACGGCCTAGGTCCTACATATCTAAAGGACCATCTTCCTTTTTATCTCCCTCCACAGCCTCTAAGATCCGCTGAGAGTGCCCTCTTGCAAGTTCCATTGTTGGCCCAGGTCCATGCATCTTGGGCACACAGAGAGGCATTCTTGGTGTCAGTGGCTACCCCATAGCTTTGGAATTCCCTTCCCCTGGTGACTCACCTAAGCCCTAGTTTGAGTATCTTCCAGGGGCAGTGTAAGTTATTCGGCCAAACATTTAACGGGTAGGGGTAGAGCCAGAGGGGGAGAAGGGTGTATTATTGGTTGAATGGTTTTATTGCCTTATTTTATATATGTATATCTATTTTTATGATGTAAGATACCCTGAGCCTTTAGGGGATAGGGTGGGGTAAAAATAAAAATAAATCATCTCTAGCAAAAGGAAAAGGAAGGAATCCTGTCCTCACTGAAGTCAAGGATTTGGCTCCCATTTGATATTAATGGATGAGGATCACACCCAAAGCTGTTAAGATGACACCTTTTATGTGATCATCATCTGGTGGTGTGTGTGCAAGCTATAGAGTTTCCCAGAGTTCTTCCACAGACAGTTAGCTCTCTGAAGAAAGCTGTTTTTCTACCGATCTGTCTATTCACCACCATCTTTACGTGGTGCAATCACAACTCCATGTAGTATTTTCTCTGTTATGTTTCAAATTCATCCATCTGTGACATCAGAATCATCACAGAACCACCACCCCACCCCCAGCCAATGGGGCATCTCCCAAGGTGGCACTTAGGCATATGATGCAATGGTTTATTTCTTCTAAACCATTATTTCACATTCTTTGAAGTTTATAAAACAGTCAACAAATTAAAGGAGGGAAAACTGTCCATAGGTAGCCTGTCAGCACCATCCATAGCTCCAGTGGACTGAGTTTTCTCTCGGGTATAGAATCATAGGGCTGGACAGAACAAAAGTTATCTCATCCAGCACTCTGCCAGGAATCAGGATCCACAGTACCTATTCCAGGACCAGAGTGGGTCAAATCTGCTCTCCTGCACAGCTCCATGGACTGGAGAGGAACAGCAGTTTTCTGAAGGGAGGGGTCATGCCAGAAGCACTCAAGAATACCCCCACCCCCCTACCCCACCCCAAATGCTCTGCCAGAGGACATAACTAGGAACATTCTGTGGAGTGGGCCCCCAAATCAAAGCATTGTGTGGTGGGGCAGGGCTACATGGGAGTGCTTTGGAGAGACAACACCCCAGCCTGGAAGTGCTCCACAGCAGTTGGGGAGCTAGCAGGCTGTTTGTTAGTGGGAGGTTTAGTGGTCTGGGGGACTTATCCACTGTTTTCAACGTCCTCCCTGTTGTTACCCTGGTTAATTTATGGCATGACATTCTGACCCTGGCTATTGACACAGTGGCACCCAGGTGTCCACTACTTCCACCACAGCAGCAAAGGTCTCCCTGGTACATGGAGGACCTGAGGCTGCTAAAGCGAGATGGAAGGTGGTTGGAGCACAGGTGGTGCTCGACTAGTGCCAAAGCTAACTGACTGCGGCATAGACCATTTTTGAAGGACTATGCCATGACTGTGCAGAAGTGAAGAAACTATCTTCACGACCTCCATAGCGTCTGCAAAGTGCCATCCAGCTGAACTTTTCTGGGTGGTGAATAGCTTATTAAATCCTGGCTGTCTCCACCTGGAGTTAGAATTATTGGCTGCCCACTGTGATGAGTTTGCCATCTACTTTGCAGACATAGTCACTTTTATTTGGCTCATCTTGGGCACTTCTAGTTTGAGTGCAGAGTCAGAGTTTGAGGAGGCTCGGTCTTGTCCGGCTTACTTGGATCAGCTTCGATTGATCTTGCCCACCAATGCGGAGGATGTGGTTGGGGGGTGTAGCTGACCAGTTATGAACTAGATCCATGCCTGTCCTGGCTGGTGAAAGCCAGCAGGGAGACACTGGAGGTGTTGTTGGCTGGGGCTGTTGGTGCCTCCCTTTGGGAGGGCAGGATGCCTGACAAGCCAAAAGACTATAGTCATCCATCCCCTGCTCAAGAAACCATCTCCTGATGTGTTGACTCCCCTGCCAGCTATCACCCTGTCTCTAACCTTCTCTTTTTATGGAAGGTTATTGAATAGGTGATTGCCTTGTGACTCCAGGCATATCCCAATGCTATTGGTTGCCTGGACCCATGTCAGTCAGATTTTCATTCTGGACATGACACTGAAATTGCACTTGTGACCTTGGTTGATTATCTCCACTTGGAAATCAACAGGGGAAATTGTACTCTGCTGATTTTGTTAGATCATTCGGCAGTCTGTGATACCGTCATTGAGCATGTGGTGTTGTTGACACAGCTGCGGCACCTGGCAGGGGTGTGCAGACTGCTCTTGAGTGGTCCACGTATTCTTGGCTGGGAGAACCCAGAGGGTGGTGATGGGTGGTAGCTCGTCATCTCCTCAAGACCTCCCGCAGGACCTCCCAAGATGGAACCCTGCAGGACCCCACTCCTGTTCAATGTGTATCCAAGGTCCCTGTGCAAGATCATTAAGAGATTTGGAGTGAAGTGCCATCAATATGCGGACGACACCCAATTCTATCTCTCTTTTTCATCTGTCCCAGGTCCTGCAGTGTCAGTCCTTACCCAGTGCCTGGCTGCCACTGGGGACTGGATGTGGGTGACCAATTGAGGCTGAATCCAGACAAGACTGAGGTGGTGATAGCTGGCTGCTCTTGTGGCTGGGGGATGTGGGAACCCCTGTTATTAACGAGGTCTGGCCTCGTAGGCTTGGGGTGCTCTTTGATTCACTGCTGCGTCTGGATTGTCAGGTTGCAGCAGTGACCAGGAGCACTTTTTACCAACTTCATCTGGTAAGGAGGCTGCAACCTTTTCTATTGGATTTGGATCTGGTCACTGTCATCCATGCTTTTTACCCTCAAGGCTACACTACAGAAATGCACGCTATGTGGGGCTGCCCATGAAGACTTCAGAAGCTGCAGCTGGTGCAGAACTCAGATGCCTGCCTTCTTTCGGGGGTGAGTCGCTGGGAGCACATTACACTGGTGCTCCAGAGTTTGCACTGGCTACCAATAGTTTTCCGGGCACAATTCAAAGTGCTGGTTTTAACCTATAAAGCCTTAAATGGCTTGGGCCCCAGTTATCTGAAGACCGCCTCTTCCCTATGTTCTGGTGCAGCCTCTGAGGTCGGTCAAAGGCTCCTTCTTGCAAGTGCCAACTGTCCATGAAGTTGTTACAATGAGGGCATGCGGGGAGGCGCTCTTGGTTGCTGTCCCACAATTGTGGAGCTCCCTTCCCTTGGAGTTCTGCCTAAGCCTAAGTCTGCTCATCTTCTGGAAGAGATTTAAGACCTTTTTGTTTGACCAGGCATTTGGCAGGCAGGGATAGGGTTGGATGGGATTGGGTGGAGGAGTTCATGGAGGAGGATTTGTGGGGAAAAGAGTGTGGGGTGGGTAGGTGTTTGGGGTGATCTTAATTGTATTTTGTGTTTTTGATATTGTAAGCTGCCCTGAGTCTTTGGAGAAGGGTGGGGTAGAAATGTCAATAAGTAAATAAAATAAAATAAAATAAAATAGTGGGCGTGTGAGGAATACGTGCGAGGAAGCCTCTGCAAGCCAAATGGATGGTACCCAAGGATCAGAAATGGATCACGGGCCAGAAGTTCCTCACCCCTAACCAACATCATTCCCGAGAGAAGCCTGTCTAACCTGTTTTTAAAGGCCTCCACAGATGAGCTTCCACAACCTCCCCTGGCATATTATTTCTCTGCCTGTCCTAGTAGTTAGAAAATTCTTCTTAATGGTTAGCCTCAATCATTTCTCCTTTAATTTAAGCCCATTTCCTCTATTCTGATCCTCAGTGACCAGACAGAACAGCTGAGCACTATTTTGCATGCTTCTGTCAAACCTAGTTTGGATGTTAGTGTGTGAGTTCCTGCATAGAACTACTGGACTCCAGCAATGCAAGCACCTTCACAGCTGTGCCATGGGAAACCTAGCTTGATGGGTTTCCTCACCTGTACTGATCCTATGCAAACCTGGACTCTGGCAGCATGAAACGCCTCTGTGCAGTGACCTGAGAGCCAGCTAGCATTCCAGCATCCTGAACATACCCTCAGCAGTGCTCTGCTCCTGCCAGCACAGCCTTCAGCTATTAGAACAGCAGCCTGGACACATGATGGGTGGGACTGGAACAAGAGAGTCAGATTTCAGAAGGGTCCTTGTTTGTGACCTCATGTAACTCAATACAACAACAGTACTGCTGCAAAAAGTAAACAAGTGTTCCCAATTTAATGGAAGAAACAGGTAGTAATAGTAGGCAATAAGGGCACAATATACACAAAGACCCCTTATGAAATATAATACTTATGTGAAGTTGAAATATGTTTGTACTTTCTGGCATTTATATAATTAATTGTGCACTAGATCGTAATTTTTTTTTTATGTGTTGTAAAAAGCTTTTGGCACTAATATTATTTTTGATGTGACATACAATATTGTTGTATTTTTAGACTAAATATCCACATTGCACCAATAAGAGAACCCCTGAAGAAGCCAGACTGCTTGGCGAAACGTTGGGCCATTTTGGGGTCTTTGTGTATATTGTGCCCTTATTGTCTATGCCTACTATTACTACCTGTTTCTTCCATTAAATTGGGAACACTAGTTTACTTTTTGTGCCCGCACCCCCCACATGAACAGACAGAGACATGCTCTGGGGTTAAAAGGCCTTGGCTGCAAATTTATTAACACATAACTTTACACATATGAGCAATACAACCATATTAACAACCTGTGTGCATAATAGCAGGGAGGAGCCATGCTACAAAAAACAGGCCCAAGGGGGGGTTGAGCTAAATCTCACCCTCCCTGCCCGGGTGAATTGACCCTTCGAATTCACCCTCCCCTTGGGTCAAGCCAGGTTAACCGCCCCAAACCAGCCGTTCCAAGCCTGGGCTGGGGCCCCGGCCTTCTGACCCCCCTGCTCCCCAGGTGGTAATGGGTACAAGCGCGACCCCTCAGCTCATAGGGAGCCTTACCACAGCAAGGTTCCTACCCCACTAACTGCCATGAAAAGGGGGGAGGCGACTCGCTACTCCACCCCTTTCCCCCACACAGGTACCCCAGAATGCACGTGTATGGCCTCCCGCAAGTCTTCCAACCAGAAAGTGTTCCCCTGAACTGATAAATGTACACCATCGCGTAGGAGGAGGTCAGCGTGCTAGCTCACAATCCTTTTGTGATGCACCACCGTGCCACTCAAGAGGCTTACGAACGCCCACATGGCCCTGTTGATTTTGCGTTTGGCACGCTCAATCTTGCCTGGCGCTTTGACATACCACCAAACCCTGCGGGCAAGCAAATCAGACCACCAAATTTGTGTTTGTGGCCAACGAGCTGCCAATCTGGAGATGTCGAACTTCATTGCACCCGTGAGTTCCCATGCGTTGTGCAAGCCTAGGTCATTCTCTCCTAGATGGATGGCGGGCGGCCCAAATAGATTGGCCCTTCTGAGAAGCAACGGGACCAGCTGGTCCCAGCGCATACCGCTGCGCCCGATCCAATAGAGGTGAGCGTGCAACCCACAACCAAGTTGGGTACCAAAGCCGGAGTTTGCCGCATAGCGTTCGGCCCACCGCACAATGCTATGCCCGCAGATCCACACACTTGGCAACTGGTCAGCGCCTGCAGATAATCAAGACAACAGAAATATTATAACAATGACGGGGCAACTGCGGGGGGGCCAAAAGGCCTCACATAGGTGCGATAAGCCCCAGACCGCCACCGGCCTATGGTCATGATTTGCGCTGATGCCAGGCCCCCTGCTGCTGCAGTGGACGCTGCTCCGATCCTGAAAGAGTGTGACCCATAATCAGCAGGCGACATTCCTAGTGCTGCCAATCCTTTTCTAAAAACAGCCTGAAATTGGAATTTTGTCAATCTGGCTCCCCCAGAATGAATGAAGAGAGTGTCTTCTAGCGGCGGACTCACCTGCAAATATTCCACCATCAAAGCCACTGGGCATACCAGCCCTAGAGTGGCTAGGTGCAACGTCAAGTGATGGCCCCTCCCCCCTTGGTCGGTCTTAGAGTGACGAATTGTGATAATGATAGCGTCAGGGGCGCAATTTAAGTCCCTGATGTCGAGGGCCACACCCCTCCAATCGCCCTGTGATGAGGGTACCAGCTCACTAATGCGCAATGCCCCGAAAAATGCTACTGAAAAGGCAGCTCTGAAAAGTAACCCCTCATATGGGGATGAACAAATGCGGGGCAGTGCTGCTGAAAAACGAGCCAGCATGTCAACCAAAACTGGTTGGTGAGTATCCCTCCATTGGCCCCGCTCCCTGGCCCACCCGTCGACAGCCCTGTGCATGCGATAGCTAGCACACGGTTCGACAGTACCCTGAGCCTTGCTGAAAAAGGCAATAGCTGCCAAATGATACCGAATGGTGCCAGACGACAACCCATGGCTACTCAAGTGTGCCGCAAACCACTCCACTTGACAGGTTGGGATGGGCCAAGATTCCTGCAACCTGTGGGCTGAGAGAAAGCTGCGGAATTCCTGAAGCACAGACACATAGGCTCGCCACGTAGAGTGTGACACGACGGCCCTAATGCCCTCATCTATCCTTCGTTCCCAAGCTTCCACAAAGCCTCCGGCATCGCTTCTGGGTTGATGTTGGCACCGGGTGCCAGGGAACGGAATCGCTCCATCTGACAGCGAGATAAGGAATCAGCAATTTCATTGTGAACACTGGGAACATATTTGGCCAAAAAATACATATTGATGGAGAGGCACTTCAGCACAAACCGGCGGACCAGGACCATAACTCTGCTGGAGTTACTGGACTGGTGGTTGATCACTTGCACCACCACCTGGTTATCAGACTAGAAGCATATGTGAGAGTCCTGGAAGCAAAGGCCCCAGAGTTCCAACGCTACCAGAAGTGGGAAGAGCTCTAGAAATGTTATGTCCCTGACAAGGTAGCTGGCCGCCCAGTCCAGCGGCCAGCGTTGGGTGCACCAGCTACCCTGAAAGAACACTCCAAAGCTACTCCCACCAGCAGCGTCGGATACCACCTGCATGTCAACTTCAAGTAGCCGTACCTCCTGCCACAGGGAGATTCCATTGTAGTTCTGAAGGAATCTAAGCCATACTAGGAGGTACGCCCTGATCCCCCTAGTTATGCATACGCGATGATGGGGAGCTGACAACCCTACGGTTGCTCGGCCGAGCCGCGCACAGAACGCCTGACCCAGGGCTACAACCCTACATGCAAAGTTGAGGTGACCCAGTAAAGTTTGAAGTGCCCTCAGTGTCACCTTTTTGGCAGCCATAGTGTCTGTTGCCAGTTTGTATGGCGGGAGACTAGATGTGCAAGACACCGTGTCAATAATTATCCCTAAAAAGGAGATGCGTGTTGCGGAACCCTCGTTTTTTTTCTCAGCCAGTGGGACCCCCAATTCTCCCGCAACCATAGCAAACACACCCATTAAATGGGCGCTCAAATGCAGCACAGGAAATGGCCATGGGCATGGCTTTATCATAGAAAAATTGGCTGTTAAATGAAAAACCCAACAGGTTGAAATCCTTCGGGGCTACCGACAGGAGGCGGAAAGCTGACTTTATGTCACACTTCCCCATTAGTGCCCCCTTGCCACATGCCCTCACTGTGTGCACAGCTGCATCGAAGGATGTGTATTGCACCGAGCATAAACCGGGATCAATCCCATCATTAACTGAGCTGCCCTTGAGGTAGGACAGATGGTGTATTAAATGGAATTCACTGGGTTCCTTTTTTGGCACTACCCCCAATGGGGAGCAGCGCAGGGGAGAGAATGGCGGGGAGTCATATGGACCTGCTACCCTCCCAGCCTCCACCTCCTTACATATCTTCTCCCCCACTACCCCTTCCATCCCCCGCACAGACTTAAGGTTCCGAGTGATCGTATCCACCCGTGGGCCTATGTACGGGATCTCAAAACCCTCTGAAAACCCCCACCACAAATAGCCAGCGTCTACCCTGTTCGGATAGCGCTGCAGCAATGGGCGGAGAACCTCAAGCTTTATTGGCGTAGGTGCCAGATCCAGCTTGGTGTACCCCCCCCCCCGAACCGTTCATGCTTCCCGCCCCCGTTAGCAAACCTTTGCCTTCCTGATTCGGGGCGCCCCTTAAGGCAGGACAAGGCGGGGTGACCACCTCCACAGCTGGAACAGAAATGAGAGTATTTGCACCGGGCACGAAAACATCCCTTTGTGTTGTATGCCCAGCATACCTGCCTCCCAGAAGATGCCTTTGAAGGCCCCGGGATCACTACTCCACTCCCCGTGCGGATGCCAGCCACTGGGCGGTGGGGGCCATAATTTGGGAATGCAAATTATATTCAATGATGTCCCAGCGGGTGTGTGGGTTAGCTGCTGCCCTACGACGAAACATCTCATCGTATTCCAGCCAGTCTAGCCCCCCAAAATCGCTATAGGCCTTCTGGATAATTGCGGCGTACTGAATTAACTGCCACGCCCTATTCGGGAATTTGTAAGCCACAACCCCCATGTAAATTAAAAAACAAGCGGACCAGTTCTCCCATGTCCTGGGTACAAATGGTTTCTTACGCTTGCCCTTTTCCCCTTTGTCTGCTTCCACACACCCTTCGCCCGGCTCCTCCCCATGTAATAACATAAAGATATTGAGAAACTCACCCTTCCATATTTTCTCCTTGGTAGTTAAAGACAAGTGGTCGCCGGGCAATGAGATGGGGATGGCGTAGGCGTGCAGGCCCGGGGTAAAACCAGGTCGCCCATAAGTAACCTGCGCCTCTGCACAAACTGCAGTTGTGTCCCACACCAGGACGGCCGCATTGGCATGTAACGCCATCATGGCCGCTTTCTCCCAGTACCACTGGAGGAATCTGTCCCCCAACCCCAGTACCGGGCACTGCTGCTGTGCCTGTGCCCTTCCCTGCACCAGCGAGCGCGGGCCCAGGTGCGCCGTTTGCATTCACGACCTGTGGCCCAGGTGCGATGGTTGCATTAACAACCTGCAACAGGACCTTTGGGCTGGCCCCCCCCCTCCAGTACCTGCTACTGCCGGGCCCCCTGCCATGCCCGCATCATAACCCTTCATGTGGCCCTTGAGCCCCACAGATCCACCTGGGCCCCCGGGCCCCACAGTGCCAATGACTGTGGACCCCGTGGGGCCCTCACTTTGGAAAATGGGCACCACCTCCATTCCAGTTGACTGCTGTGCTGCTCGGGTCCCTCCGACTGCCTCGGGACCTCCTGCTCCGCCTTCCACTGGCTGGGTCCCCTTCCGATTATGCCACCGCTTTGGGGGAGGAGTGGCCCCTGGCAATCGCCCCGCGTCCTGCGCCTGCACCATCTGTATCACGATGGCGATCATCTGCGTGACATCTTGCATGGTGTAACGGGGCGCAGTGTCTTGCTGCTCCGGGCCCCCATCCACCCCTGCAGTGGCTGGAACACCTACTTGGGGACACTCCTCCTCCCCCAAGGGGGAAGGGGCCTGAGTGCTTCCTCCAGTCTGGGCCCTAGTGACCCGGCCAGTCTGGGCACCCTTGCCACCCTTCGCAGAGTTGCCACCCTTTGCAGACTTGTCGGGTGCCATGATGACCCTGTAACTAGTATTGGAAACAAGACGAGCCTCCGTTAATGGAGGGTTTCAAGTCAAAGTGAGCGCCGCCCCGGCCCCTACCCAGACTCTAACAGTATCATCCTCATTGGAGATCCCCCCCAACACGGGCCTAAATGTAGACAGGGAGTCTGGTAAATGTAGACCAGGAGTCTGGTACATATGTAATGCCAAAGGGTCCACATGTATGTGCAGTCACCCGCCCCCAATTCCGTAGGGCGTCACAGAGGCACATAGGGTCACACACATGGAACACGGGCCTACATGCAGACAAGGGGTCTGGAATTGTAGACAAGAAGTCTGGTAAATATGTAATGCCAGAGGGTCCACATGTATATGGGGACTCCCCTTTCCTCCCCTCTGCCCTGGCGATCGCCACATGGGACTTATAATTAAGCAGGGGGAACCGGGGCTCTAAATTGCAGGAGAGCCCACCAGTGGCGGGGGGGGTTTGAATTTTTTAACCTGTGCTGGGGCTGTGAAACTGAAATGGGCTGAATTCCCCCCACCGCGCTTTAAATGCCGGGGCTGTGAAACTGAAATGGGCTGAATTCCCCCCACCGCGTTTTAAATTCCCCCCACCGCGCTTTAAATGCAAGGCGAGTGCCGCTGCATGGGGGATTCCCCAAACGAGCACCACCACCTGGGGGATTCCCCCCGCCCCTGCCGGGGTACTGGAACTAAAATGGGCACCGCTGCCAGCGGCGTTCTAATTGGGGGATTCCCCCCAGTCTGTACCGGGGCTTTGCAACATACCAGGGCTTTGCATCTAAATTGCAAAGGGAGATTCCCCCCAGCCCATCCCAGGGCTTGCAAAGGGAACCCGTACCGGGGATTGAGATTTCCTCCCCCAACCGGGACTTTGAATTCCCCCCCAACCGGGGCTTTAACTTGCTGGGGATTCCCCCCACACTGGCGCACATGGGGGATTCCCCCCGCCCCTGCCGGGGCTTTTAAACTGAAATGGGCACCCCTGCTGGCGGCGCTCGACGTGGGGGATTCTCCTTACCCAGGGGGACATGGGGATTCCCCCCCCAACCAGGAATTGATGGGGCTTCCCCCCACCGGGGGATTTTCCCCCCCCTGCCTGGGCTTTGAAACTGAAATCCCCGTGGGGGATTCCCCCTGCCCGTACCAGGGCTTTGGATTTAAACTGCGAAGGGCGCCGGCAAACTACACGTGGGGGATTCCCCCTGCCCGTACCGGGGCTCCACGTGGGGGATTCCCCCTGCCCGTACTGGGACTCCTGCAGGGGGATATGGGGATTCCCCCCCCGGGGACCGGTGTTCAACGGGGGGGTTTCCCCTCCCCCTTTCCCACTAGGATTGCAATATTGAATATCACATTGCAATAACCTACCCTGAGTTAGCCTTAAAGCTTCCACGAGCGGCCGCTGGGATTGCAGAGAGGAGGAAGCACCTGGCCGGCACAGGTAGATATACCCATCTATGCCCCCACCCAGGTGCCCCTCCTCTCCCCCCTATTGGCCCCCCGGTGCTGTCACTCAATGGGCAGGCAGGGGAGGGCAAAGGAAACCCCTGCCCCCTCCCTGCCCGGCACCCTGTTCAGGGGAGGGCGGTCACAAACTCACACACACACCCCGCTTAGGGCTAGGGGGGTGTCCCTTGTAGCAGTACTGTTGTTGTATTTAGCTTTATACTGCTACTGTATATCCACTGTTGCTGTACTCATGTAACTCAAGGCATGCTGAGGTGAGTCTGTGGCCACAAACTCTTGAGCAATTTTCAACTTTCTTAAATGGGGGTGAGGGTGGCCATAGCTCTCAAAAGACTAAGTCTGATGTGGCTGAGCTAGGAGGAATTTCCAAAATGGCAGCAGTCACCAATCGGAATACATTTTCCAGAAGTGAGCAAGCTGGAAATCTCCATTTTGGAAATCCCCTCAGTCCTGTGCTAGGGGAGTTATGGTGATGGCAGCAACAGAGGGGGAGGTTGATGGGGTACAAAGTATTGGTGGGGTACAAAGAGGGAGTGTAAAAGAGATCAGTTTGAATGGAGAGGGAGAGATTGGGCAAGGTATGTGTACATCTGCAGCATCAAGTATTACATACAAGAGGAAGGGGGGCATGGGGGTGATAATAAACATGATGGCAGCCCGCTATGGTCTGCCTGGACCAGGGACCCAGCATCACATTTATTTCAGGCCCACCAGATGTGGACCCGCTGCTGCCCTGGCCCAGGTAGGCAGATGGCCATCTTTTGGGGGACCACATCCAGGCTAAGTGCCACCCAGGTAGACCATAAGTGTCTATTTGTGGCCCCACCCCCACCAGGGATCAGCATGATGGGTAGCCATGACTGCCTGTGATTGGCCACCATGTCTGCCCATCATGGTGCGCTGCCCAACCATGCATTTGTTCTGCTCCCCCACGAGGGGGAGGGCTTGCCGGCTCAATTGGGTGCACATATGATTTGTGTCCTGACCTGACCCTGCCAGGGCCAGGCCCCCCACTCCCAAAATGTGTAGCTGGTGCACCAGATGTATGTTGATTTTCACCCATGGTCTAAAACATTTTATTTATTTTATTTATTTAATAGATTTATACCCCACCCCTCCTGCTAAAGCACATTTGAGAAGCTCTGCTCTCAAACCTTGCCATGTAGCAAGACCTACTCAGGAGTCTTAACCCAGAATTGTTCCGAGTGCTTAAGCCAACAGTTGCTGCTAATGGCATATTGTTCACTTGCCCTTTGCCAATGAAGCAGCTTCATAAGAATGTAAGAGCCCATTGTGGGTTAGTCCATCTAGCCCAGTATCCTGTCTCCAGTAGTGGCCAGCCCAGCTGCTTCAGAGAAAGTATATGAGAAATTGTCTAGTTCTGACGTGACCTATTCCATGTGATTTGCTTCCAGTTTCTTGCAGTCAGAGGCATTAGAACACCCTATGCATGAGGCCATATCTCATGATCTTCTTGGCTAGTTATAGTAGTCAGTGATGGAGCTATCCTCCCAGAACTCGTCTCTTCTTATCTTTTAATTTCTTCTACCACTCCCCAAGACAAGAACAAGAAACGTTTCAAAATTTATATATTTTTATTGAATAGTTGCTTTAAGTGGTACGGAATGAACCGCCACCCATAGTTACTTCTTTTCTATGTCAGCAGTGGTTTAGTAACAGTTTAGTAGCTTTGCAAGAGAAAAAACAAACCAACCAAAGAGAGTGCTTTAAAATAAATATGTTTGCTTGTAATTATCTTTAAAATAAACTTTTCAAATAAATACTTTGCTTATTTTTTTAAAATAAGAGTATTGTAAAATAAAAACAAAAAAACTCCAACAGCTGTCAGGTTATGAACAAGTCTTGTGCTTTCTATAAAAACTGAAATGAAAAGGCGATCTTTTTACACGCTGTATAGAATTCCTCTTGTACCAAATAAACATAGAATTCAATGTGTTTGTCCATGGAACTGGGATGCCCTTTGAAGTTAAGAGGGATTGGTCTTTGAAAGAGATGTCTGTGCTAAAATTTCCCATCCACACAGGTTTTTCAGGGAGCAGTGAAGGAGTCCTCAAACAAAACATGGGTACTGGATGCAGAGAGGAGAAGGGGCAGGGGGTGGGGGGGACTCAGCTGGGTGGCTGAAGAAATGTGTAAGGTGGTGGAGACTGTCTGTGTCACTGTCATTAACAATAATGTTCATATTACTGGCAGTAGGGGTGTAAAATTACCCAGTTGCAATTCTACATCCTGGAAATACGCCCCCTTCACTATGCAGGTAATGGAATCTGAATTCATCACAGATGCCTGAACTTGGTTTCATCCTGCTGTCACTGAAGTTTGTGAGTTGCAACTGACATCAGTAGAAGCAAGATCTGACCCGTTTTCTTAGAAACCAGATGCACCACATGTAAAATTAGATTCCCTTCTTATCAGCATTGGTACAGTCAAGGGTTTTGCTTTGTGGGGAATTTCTAGCCAGGGACTGACTGAAGGAGAGCACGCTTGATGTAGCTCCTGTCCATTCCAAGACTTTCTTGGCCACACTTTAGACCAGGTGTTTCCAAACGCTTTGAAGTGAGGGACCTTTGGGTGAAAACAGACATGCACCTTAACACCATGCCAACATTTCTTACAAATGTTGCAGAACCGTATTGGCACCCTCAGCAGCCCCACAACATGCATAAGAAATGTTAAAGTGGTGTTATGGTGCATGTCTGTTTTCATCCATTCTCAGCCCTCAACATTTCTCACAGATTCTCATGGAGGATGGCTGTCTCTGGGATAAGAGTGGGCTGGGAAGGGCTGCAATGCTGGCCATCCCCTGGTACACAGCTCCGCCAGAGATTACTGGGGTGCCAGCAAGGGTAGAAGCCCAAGGCTCTCAAGAACAGCAAAGCTGGCAGATAGTGGATGTTAATGGGAAAGACGGGCACAGCCTCATTAATCCCACACAACCTTTAGGGAATCCTACATTTTATGGCTATTATGGTTCTGCAGACCACCTACCACAGCCTCTAAACCACAAATTGGGAACTACTCCTTTACACTATATATCAAGAGCCCTTTGAGTCCCTTCCAGTCCTTCCAAATACATGCCATGTGCATGTCTGAAATATTCTCCAATGTGTGGTGCAAAGAATCCATCCCAGGGGACACAAACTTGTCCTCTGGCTTGGATCTTTAACTACTGCCACTGGAAAGCAATAGCTAGCGGGTTCTGTGCCAGAGTCTGGCAATAAAGATTCCCTCCACACACTGGAGTAAAGAGAAGGAGATGACATGTAGGCTGGATTTGTCCACTTGGAATGGACCCTGGGGACTCCAAGCAGTGGGAGAAGTTAGCCTTCATTTAGGAGGCTTTCTGGACCAGTCTCCAACACTGGGGCAGTAGAAGTTAGGAGTGGCAATGCATTTGGACCCTCCAGGGGATTCCCTGACTGGAAATGGACCAGTTGCATAAGGTGGCTAGTGGAATCAATAGCAAAATGCGGGCTGGGGGGAGGGAAGAGAGCATTTTACTAGCGTGGCACACTTGCCCGCAAGAGATCCAGTGGGGCCCTTGGCCTGTCCCTTTAGCACCTTAAAGCAACTGCTCTCTTGTACATCTGGCACCATTTGGCCAAAGGGCCCCCAATGAAGTGGGGGTCACAAGTGGATAGGAAAAAGTCAAGCCAATGGGAAAGGGCTGGTTTACAGAACACCCGAGACCTCTCTCAGCTGTGAACATCTGTAAATCCTTTTGAGGTACTTGGCTACAAGGACACAGTCTTCTGCAAGGGAGTAAAGGTTCCTCCGTAGCCCTGCTCGTCTCACTACAGCTGGATGTGCAGCCAAGAACAAAGTCCTTTGCTCCAGAGCCAGGGCAAAGACATCTCCCTTCACTCTATTCTGCTTCTTCCTGGTCATCTGGTGAGAAGCAGATGGTTCTGAAGACCTGGTCAGGAGTTCTGAGCCTCCAAGGATGTGACCTGATAAGGGGTTTTTGTGAAAGACAAGCAGGAGCATCAAGAGGGTTAGGGATTAACTCTTGCAATATTTGTGTATCTATCTAGGTAGAGATTTTGATTCAGATATTCCACTTTTTCCAATGGTTTCAGCCATTTCTGTTTAGTCATTTGACCAAACAAAAATCCTGGAAAAAACAATATTCACCACAGATATTCTTTTCTGCCAATCACAGGACAGCATCCAATCCCCTTTTCTGGCAATGATGTAAGAGAAATGGCTTCCAAGTTCTTTCTCCCCCTCCTACAGCAACGGGGCAAGTGAGGGAGCTTATGCATAGCAAGATTTCTCCCCTTTTGGCAATTTGAGTCCAAGCAGGGGTAGGGAACATTGGGTCTGGGACCCAAGGCTAGTACTTATTTGGCCCTTTCCATTTCCTGAATCTGACCCCTGGATCCAATTTCTGCCCTCAAGACAGAAAGACTGAGCTCAGAGTAAAGGAGCAGAGGGTAGTGTGTGCTTTCAAAGATATGAGATGGATCCATTGCACAGATTCATGATCTGGACCCTCCTCTTCCCCCAATTTGAGTGCTCTCCTTAAGCATCCCCTACCCATTCTATGCAACTCTCAAAGCTTGTACTGATTTTCAAACTGGTGCCTGGGATGGAAAGGTTTCCTCATCCCCAAAAGGCAAGAGGATGAATTTCAACTAGTTTGATTAAAGCTAGAAACCCTGCCTACTTGTTATTTCCTTACTGACATCTTCTACCAAGCACTATGAACAGCGGGCACAGCATTCTGCTTGGGATGCCTCAAGGAGTTGGCCAGCCCAGCCAGAAGATCTGGCAGTAACCATAACAAGGCAAGCCCAGGGACAACGAGCCAGATCCCAGGGAATCTCCCTTCAACTTCTGGTTCCCAGTGAGTAGGAGGCTGGAATTTTCATCAGCTTGGAGAAGTCCCCTTCATTGTCAAAATGGCGGCGACGGGGTGATTGTCGTGTTTCCCCCCCGGTGGGGAGAGACGCAGAGCAATGGCCGGCGGAACAGGCTGTTAGTGAGCCCCGTTCGCGCCCTTTGGAAGTGGTTGCCGTAGCAACCATCCCGAGAGCGAGGTTGCGCATGCGCACCACGCAGGACAAGGAGGACATGCCCCTTTTAGGAGGGGCATTCCTCTGTTCACCGCGTGGAGCGGCATTCCCTAAAGCGGAGGGCAGAGAAGCAGCAGCAAGAGTTGATTGCTGCTGCTCCACTCCGCAGCCCGAATTGAAATTTGTAGCTGCCAGGGGGCGCACAAATAAAAAGACCGGGGGAAAAAAGAAGAAGGCTCCCCCGACATGGCAGGAAGGGGAACGTCACGGCGCCCTGACAGACTCAACAGAGGAGGGCGGTGAGAGCCTTCCAACCCGGGCCGCCATGATGGACCGGCTCCGGGAATGTGAGGCCCTTTTAAGGGCCCGGGCCCCCAGCGTGCAACAGGAATTGCCCCATAATGAAGGGGGACCAGCTGACCCAACCCTAGGGGAAAGCACAAGGGGCCTCAATTCCCATGGGGGGGATCCTCCTCCCCCCCCCCCCCCAGGGTGAGAGGTGAAGTGGGCCCACATGGCCAAACCACCGAGAGGGTGGAAAGGGGGTTAAGGGACTCAGCCCCAGGGGAGGGCACAAGCGGCCTCAATCCCCACGGAGGGATGGAGGTGACCCCACTCCCCCCCGGAAGGTGGGAGCGAAGGGTTGTGTGCCCACCAGCCCGTTACAGGGACAACCAATATGTAGGCAGCCCCTACCAGGGCCAACAACAACAGTGGCAGGAAACAGGCCAGGATACCAATCCTGGAACCCCCCATGAAAGTCACACCGGCCGGATGGCTCTGGATCAATGGGTAGGGGACCAAATCCCAGTAAGAAATCCCCCAGGAGGCATGGGCCCCAGGGGACAGGGAGAATATCAAAGAGGGGGAGGGGAGCTAGATGGCTTTAGCAGGTCCCCCCAGGGAGTTATCGATGTGGAGGGGGGGAGCGGGATGGTTCAAAGTTGACCACCCCTTAGTGGCAGGGGTCCAATATGCCAACAAGTTTAATAGGTAGGTTATGAAGTAGTTAGAGTCATCTCAGTAAGAGATGGGGAGATGATACACAGTGTAATGCAGGGCACAGCATGCTCTGTGATCACGCTCCCTGGAAGTGGTGTTTTTAACCGGGGCCTGCAGGGACATGCGCTGTCTTCGGACACGGTGGACACCCACTTCTTACTCAAACCCACAGTGGGTTGTCCCCCCCCTTCGGCCTTGCCCTGTCATAGGAGGGGATGAAAAGTTTGGTTAGGATACTGTCAACGGAAGGCACGTCCGGGCAGTACCTGAGTTAATAAGTGCAATTAGTTAATGCGCATATTGGACCCTGAATTGCAGAATGCAATTTCCCCACCTGCCTATGGTTGTGAATTTAATAAATGAGTGCGGCCAGTTTTTACACCAACTTAAGTCTCTGTGCCTCATTGGGGTGCGCCGACAATGGAACCAAAGGTGGATTTTAAAAAGTAGGTGCAACCAGCAGCAAACCTCTGCAGTGGATCTCTCAGCTGGATCTTTCTGGAGCAGCCACTTTGGGGTGATCCACAAGGATCCAGTGGGCATTAAAAGGCCTATACCTATCTGAAAGGTAATTGCATGTAATGGCAGGAGCAGATCTTTTGGAACTCACAAGTCAGTCCCAGGCTCACACCACAAACCACTTACTCCAGAGTAGTCCCACTGAAGCTCCACCCCTGCCCTGTTACCTAGCAATGTGGAAGAGTGGAGGCAGGGATAAAGGGAACACTCTCTTCTTGTGTTTGGGGTTCAGGGGAAAAGTCCTCTCCTCAGTTTTGGTCCCAAAGATGACTGTGGCCTATCCACACTCCAAGCTCAGTGCAGGATGCATTCCCCCTATCCTAATGTTTTTACACTCCTACCCAAACTTAGAGAATGCTCTCATTGCTTGCCACTGGCTAACTGCTGATCCAGTTAACCAACCTGAATTTAGGGGAATCCTGGTCAGGTATCTTCTGTTTTGTGATAAATGGATTCTTCTAATCCCCTTCCCAGAAGGAAATAGATTGTTTGCATTAGCCACAAATCTGGCTGGGGGATCTAAGTCAGCCAGACCATGTGCTAGAAGGACTCAATTCCAAGCCTGGATTTGAATTTCACAGTGCAGTCTTGCAATGTGACCTGCTCCCTGTGGGTCCTGTAGCCCCACTCACAGGTGTAGAAGATTTGCAAGAGCAGACCTACCCTGCCCACCCCCAGTGCTGCAGGTGGGACTGGTTTGCTTCACTCCAATCAGCTGTTTGGTGGGGTGCAAGTCAGCCCCTTCATAACGCTTCAGAGCAGGTGCAACTGGCTGAGTAAAGCAGTTACATTAGCAGAACTGGGGGGTGGGAGGGAACAACCCCACGCTTAATCCCAGCAGCCTCTTCCCTGCAGGTACAAGCAGTTGGGAGCAGGACCTGGTTCTGCAGGCTTATTTTTCACAGTTAACCCCTGTAATGGACCCAACAAAGTCCCCATGCTGGATCCAAGTTCTGTACCTCAGTCTCATCTCTAGCTTCTATCCATGTGCACCATATTTTATATGACATATTTCAGATTACAGAATCTACTGGAAGGGAATGGGGTCATATCCACACTGGTTAAGCAAAAAAAGTACAACCTTCTGTATCTTCTCTGCCAATTACTGGAGGTGTCGGTCTTGGAATCAGTCTTGGGTGTGAATTTACCAGTCCCTCTGGCAGGCAAAATTCCCATGGACTCCCAGTCAACAGGAGCTTTGCTTGCATAGAGGCTGGGGAATCAGGAAACAACTTCTTTGGGACTCTGGGTGAGGTCACCATAGTGTTTTCATGATCTCACTAGGCTGTCCACCCCCTCTATAACAGCACCTCAGAATGGACACCGCACAGCTGCCTAGAACCCCATACAGCAGATACCCCACAGCTTCATAGGACACCACAATTCCATAGAAATCCTCGGTTTTGCACTTTTGATCTGACAACCCTTCACCATCCTGAAAAACTCACCAGCAAGCAAATTCAGCCTGGGTGTGGAATGACCTGTCCCTGTCCCACCCTTCGCCTGCACCCATGAAATTCTATTCATCAACCCACCTGATGCAAGCCAATGCAAATCCCTATTAGGAGAGCCTGTAAAATACCCCAAATTGCCTATAAACTAAGATCTAGGATTAGGATTAGCATAACAGTTTAGATATTCCTTTGGAGATTGCAAAGGTACCAGGAAGCCAAACCTTGCATATGGCACCATTCACAGCAGTTATCATGAGACTATTATTAATAAGAGTCCTAGCCATCATAACATTATATTTATATATACAAAAATAGATCAAAGTAATTCTCAACAAAGAAGAAAAGTCAGTGGATTATGCATGTGTGTCATTTGTGCCCTAAATACTGAAGTGCCTTGGAGGAAGCTTTGGAATGGTGCATTGGTTGCACCCACTTCTCCAGCTCACACATCTCCAATGAGGCTCACTCCAAATGGACATGATTGTTACTGGCGGATGTGCCTCAGAGAGCGGGTGGGAAGGAGGGTGGGGATATGTCATGAAAGGCTGAGACTTTCAACCCCAGTTTAGATCTGAACATCCCCGAAGGTCACAGATGCTCAGATACAGTCTGGTTTCTTACAGACATGGCAATAAGATCCAACTTTAGAATTCCCCATAGTCTGTAAGCATTCTGATATCTTAGTTCAGACCACATTCAGTTTAGAGCAGGCATCTCCTGTCTCAGAATACCAGGATCAAGTTCCCTGGCTGAATCAAGGTCTTGAGTAGTTCCTCTGACAGAAGGAACAGCTACTCCAAGAGCCTCAGTTTGGAGACGGAAAGCTGACTGCACCCATTCTGCTTTTCTCTGTAAGAGACAGCTTCCCCTTTCTCCACCAAATTGACAGGTGGAACCTCCGCTAAGCACCAGACACTCAGGCAGTAGGAGTGCAAGTGGGAGCAGTAGACATCCCAAAGGAGGTGGCTTGCTAAATGCTTGTAAGGTTTAGCTGTACTTTTTCGAGGTTGCTGTTGAAGGGTGTCCCACATAGGCAGCCATAGAGACAGATGACCTTTGTTTACCCACAATGCCACCAGACTTTGCCCCACTAATGGACTTCATCCTAATCTAAAAGGGCAGCCTCTCACTGTGAGACTAGCAACTGCCGACGTGGCCTTTGTAGCATCCACTAAAAGACAGAATGAAACCACCCATTTATGGCTATCAGATGTTGTCACCTCTCAGATACACCCAATATGGGCTGGATTCACAGTGACAGCTTTAGCTCTACAGGCCCTTGCTAGTCCTGCCACCCCTTCCCCCTTCTACTAACCCTGGAGAAACATTTAACCTGTCTCTTGCTTTTGCCCGACTCCATCTTTTAGCTTGTTGGGTACCAAATTCTGGAGTGAGATCTCCCTATATTGCAGAGCCAGAAATGGTGGTAGGAATCCTCACTTACCCACTCCTGCCATGC
Source organism: Sphenodon punctatus (assembly GCA_003113815.1). Taxonomy (NCBI): domain Eukaryota; kingdom Metazoa; phylum Chordata; class Lepidosauria; order Sphenodontia; family Sphenodontidae; genus Sphenodon; species Sphenodon punctatus. Next base: position 305,543 of record QEPC01014973.1, read on the forward strand.
CCTCATGATGATGAATCTATCAAGGTTCTCTTTCCACTGACCAGGGAACTCTTAAATCTTTGTGACCCAGATTTGCACATTTCCCTAGTCAGCAGCTTTGCCCACTTCTCTGCCTGTGCTTGGAAGGTTTTGCCATCAGTGGGTAGGAGCGCAGTAGCCCCTCTCTCCCTCTGCGAAGGTGCCACTGCAGAGAAGGGAGTGGAGGAAAAGCCTTTGGCTAGATGGGTGAGAGGGAGCTGGGTCACGCAGCATGGTCCCAGGGGAATCATAGTGCGTGGGTGCATCACCCATTTGGAACCCACCACAGGAAAGCAACTCCTAAGGCATTCAGAGGTCAGAGTCCTGAGCCTTCAGACCTCCCCCAACCCCACCACCATACTGACGATTAGTGCATGTCTCAGCATTCCCTTCCACTTGTCCTCGTCCTTTGCCAAAATGTGCAAAACCCACAACGTTTGGCGTTGTCGCAGGGACAGGAGACACGGCTCTGTTCTCTCAGACCGTGCTTTGTGCTCCCTGTTGGGCATGTCATCCGACTGGCTGATTGTTCGTCTCTTGGTTTTGTTCCCAGAGGAGGGCATGTGGCAGAGGGAACCAAAGGAGCAGGAGAAGATCCGATTACCCTCCTCAGGGCAATCATACCGGCTTGTCCAGTGTCTTGGGGAATGCTGCACCACTGGAGGTGGAGATCTTCCTGCAGACTGTGTTGGTATGGTTCTGGCAGCGGCAACCGGGGCGTTTCAGGCCATCGTAACCCCTCTGGCAAAGTTTGAGGCATCCCAGGGTAGGAAAGTAGCAGCACAGGCAGGGCATGAGAAGGGAGAGGAAAGCCATGGCAGTCCAGCGGGCACAGCAGGAGCCCGGTCCACAGGAGCAGGGGTCGTCAGCACAGGTGTCCTCGTCATCTGTGGAACAGTGGTAGAAAATGCCCTTGACACAGCAAAGGCAAGTCCCATAGTCAATGAGGTTCTCAGGGGAACAGAGGCAGCGCTGGTTGCAGAGCCAGCAGGAGGGCAAGTTGCGGGCAGCTGTGCAGCGGGCACACTTACAGCGTCCGCACTCTTCGCAGATGTAGAAGTGCCCAGAATGGAGAGTGGGTTTCTCTGCCACTCCCTTCAGAGGCTCCTCAGGCTTCAGGTCGCCCACTTGGGGCTGCGTCCGGATGAGGGAGTGCCCAGAATGTGATGGAGTGATCACGCTCAGGAGTCGCTGCTCCGAGGCAGTGGTGCTGCGGGAGATGGAGCTGGCTGTGCTGGAATGACTCAGCGGCTGCTGCAGGGACAGTGTCTGGTGCTGTTGGCTGTGGCTACGATGCAGGTCCTGGAAAGCTGGGGACACTGTACGCTCCTGAGGCCAATCTTGCTTGTGGGCCTGATGTGACAGGGACGGGTTTGAGACAGCTGGCCTCTCTACGTAATCATTGCTAACACGGATGGAGTGGATCTGGTCAATGGAGAGGACCTGCGAGAAGTCCTCAGTCGAGGGGTCCATTCTCTCTTCAGTGCTGAGCTCAGCTGCACTGGATGAGAGGGGCATTTCCAAGAGTGTAGGGGGCTTGTGGTATCAGGGCACATCTGAAAATCCTAGAGAAGAGAGGCAAGGAGACAAAGAACATAGATGGGTTACAGCTGCAAGGACTCCATCCCAACAACCAGGGGGGCAATGGGAGAGCCACAGAAAGCTCACCAGGACAGTGGGCTGGCGTGGCTACAGTCCAGCTGGAGTCTGGCTGGAGCTCTGGACATGGGTGTGAGAATGTTGGAGGGGAAGGGGGACAGGTCTCTCTCTCTCTCTCTCTCTCTCTCTCACACACACACACACACACACACAGAAAGTAGGGATGGGAAAATCAAAATCGGATTAATCCAATTTTCATCTGAATCCACCCAATTTTCATTGGATCTGATTAATTCAGGGATGCATTCTCACTCTTTTCCCACTCACTGCTTTGCAAATTTGCTAGGCTCTTCTTTGACCCATTCATCATTCTAGGATTATGGCTTAAAATGATGAATGGCCCACTGAACTGAATAGGTTCAGCTTTCCATTGGGTTCAATGGGAATTTTTCCCATTGAAGTCAATGGGGAAAAAATACAGTCTGATTCCGATTTTAATCTGATTCAACTGAATCCAATTCTGATCCAATTCAGATTTTCAACCCAATTTCCCATTCCTAACACAGAACAGTTTGGGGCACAGGGAGCACTCTCCTCCAGGTGATAGGGGCATTAAGAAGGGCACTGCCTTCCTGTACTACTCTGCACCCTATCAGCATTTGAAGTTGCTGACAGCTGCCATCATTTTGGACTGCTGGAGGCAGAGCTTTGGGGAAATCAAGAGGCAGGTGGAGAAGTGTTCAAAGAGATGCAAGCAGCATAACTGATGGGGAGGTTGCGCACAGCAAGAATTAGACTGGAACCTCTTTTTAATAGTGACCCCATTAGACCCTCTGGTAAGCAATGAAGCAGCAGCAGCAGTTCAAAGCAAGAGGGACAGCTCCTCCATACTTGAAAGAACTAAAAAATGAAATTACAGAACTACTATTGGTAATTTGTAACCTAATGCTAAAATCTGCTTCTGTACCAGAGGGCTGGAGGGTAGTGAATGTAACATCAATTTCTAAAAAAAGGCTCCAGAGGTTACACTGGAAGCTACAGACCAGTGAATCAGTGCCGGACAAAATGGTAGATACAGTTGTGAAAAACAGAAATTTCCGACATATTGATAAGCATGATATAATGAGGAAGAGTCAACATGATTTTCATAAAGGGAAGAAATACCTCACTACTATACTGGAATTTTTGAGTGTTTGAAAAAGCATGTGGATAAGGGTGAGCTGGCTGATATAGTGTATCTGGATTTTCAGAAAGCGTTTGATAAGGTCCTTCATGAGAGAGACTTGAAGAAATTAAGAAGTCATGGGATAGGAGGCAGTGTCCTGCCATGGATCAATAACTGGTTAAAGGACAGGAAACAAAGGGTAGGACTAAATGGTCAGTTTTCACAATGGAGAGAAGTAAATAGTGGAATACCCTGGGGTGTTTACTGGAACTGGTGTTGTTTAATATATTCATTAATGACCTAGAAAAGGGAGTAAAGTGATCAAATATGCAGATGACAAAGTTATTCAAGGTAGTTAAGACTGGGGCGAACCATGAGGAATTACAGGAGGATCTTGCAAGGCTCAGTCCCTGGGAAACTAAATGGTAAATGAAATTCAATGTGGACAAGTGCAAAATGATGCACATAGGGGGAAATAATCCAAACTATACCTACACAATGCTAGGTTCTAAATTAGGGGTTACAACTCAGGACAATTCATTGAAAACCTCAGCTCTGTGTGCAGCAGAGGTCAAAAAGGCAAACAGAACGTTAGGAATTATTCCAATACAGATCGAGAATAAAACAGAAAACATCATTATGCCGCTATAAAAATCTATGGTGCGACCACAACTTGGATATTGTGTGCAGTTCTGCTTGCCCCATCTCAAAAAAAAGATATAGTAGACCTGGAAAAGGTACAGAGCAAGGTGACAAAAATGATCAAGGGTATGGAACAGCTCCTGTACGAGGAGAGACTTGATAGGCTGGGGCTCTTCAGCTTGGAGAGGAGACGGCTGAGAGGGGATGTGATAGAAGCTTATAAAATCATGAGTGGAGTGAAACAAGCAAATAGGGAGTTGTTTATGCTCTCAATTGGTACTAGAACTAGGGGACACTCCCTGAAATTAACTGGCAGCGGATTTTAAACAAATAAAGTATTTTTTCACGCAACACACAATTAATTTTTGAAATTTGTTGCCAGAGAAGGTGATCAAGCCTAGTAGCACAGCTGGGTTTTTAAAAAGACTGCATAAGTTCTTGGAGGACAGGTCCATTAATGGCTGTTAACGGCAAGTAGGTTGGGGGATGTGCAGTATCCAACTGTTGAGAGCTGGGAGGCAACAGCAGGGAACGGCTCACTCTGTTATGATATCCTAGGGTACTTCTCCTAAGTGACTGAAGAGTGGCCACTGGCCACTGTTGGAGACAGGATGCTGGGCTTGATGGACCATTAGTCTGACCCAGTATGGCACTTCTTATATTCTTATTACCTAGACAAAAAACCTTCAGTTTAAGAAGCTCATTAAGGCGGCATTACAAATTATACTCAAATGTTAATATGACAGTAAATTGTATGTTAAGGTAACTTTATTAAATATCAGACATTTTTCTCATTCATTAATGAAAAAAATGTATGACAACTGAAAATAAGATGCATATGTGTGGTATGGTTAAAATGAATCCAAGGGACAAATGAGGTGGCGTGCCTCAGTTTACCCAAACAGGATCAAAGGTTGCCAATTAACAAGCCAAAGTATATAGGTACAACTCAGTTTTGTTGGATATTTTTATTTTATTTATTTATTTATTTATTTTGTAGATTTCTATCCCGCCCCATCCTGCAATGCAGCTCGGGGCGGCTAACATCTTAACATCTGGACATGGCAGTGTTCTCAGTTACAAACCCCAGTAACCCATGATATCTTATGTGTCAGAGGCACAGTCCGAGACGCAGGCTGATTCAGAGGAGAGGGGGAGAGGGCCCAGCAGATGGCTGGCCTGGGGGTCTCTGGATCTTTTGAGAGCGACAGTAAGGGTCAAAAGCCCACACGGCTCACTGCAATGCTAGTGGCCGCTAGCGCTAATGACAAGGGATAAGGGGCTGGGTTTTCCCTTTTATAGCTTCATTTATTGGGGATATATGTTGCAGGGTTCCCTTTGCCAGGTGCAGAGAATAAGCTGGCTATTCATTATGCTATCACTTGGAGCACGGCCACCAAGCTAGTTTGGAGTTCTCAGGGAGTTTTAGGGAGTTACTGTTTATTTGTAGGGGCGGGTACCTCCCTTTCTTACAAACTCCCTTTGTTTCTCTTCGGCCTCTTTCTGTGTTCTCAAAGATAGTGGCTGTCTGGGGTTTGTTACTATGGCCTTGGAAATACATTTTCTGCTTAGAAAGTGATTTTGACAATTTTATTCTCATGGGCCTAGTTGGATAGTGTCAGCCTGAGACCTGTGGCTGAATAAACTGAACTGAGTTGTCCAAACCTCATCCTGCTTGTGTCTCTGATCATTATTGCCTAATTGATACATAACATGGTGACTGAAGAATAAGAACATAAGAAGTGCCATACTGGGTCAGACCAATGGTCCATCTAGCCCAGACAGTGGCCAATCAGGGTGGCTTGGGAGAAGCACCCAACAGGTCACAATGGGGGATCCATTCCCTTTTGTTTTCCCCCAGCTCCCGTCATGTTCCCTGATCCTTATACATGATGAGGAATGTATACAGTTTAATTTTTTTATCAATGAGTGAGAAAAGAAAAATGTATAAATTGGTCTGATATTTCATAAAGTTGCCTTAACATACAATTTACTGTCATGTTAATGTTTGAGTATAATTTGTAATGCCGCTTAAACAAGCTTCTTAAACAGAATATTTTTTTGTCTAGGTAATTTGCCCTTCTGTTGAAACTTAATAGTTTTGTTAATGCATAAGCTGGCCCAACACAAGAATACTGCAGGTGCGCACAGATGCTCACCCATCCCCCCACATGGAGCAACCTGGGTTTTTTCCCGCAGGTTTCTCTGTGCAGGGGTAATGGATGGAGATGCGTGTTACACAGAAGCACACAAGCGACTGCTTTCATATGAGACGCACCCACCCATGCCACTGCTATCAAACACATGACAGCCAAAATGCAGCCAGCCTATTAAGCGCATTATGCCATGAAAAGAGACATATATATAACCAGTTAAGTTGTGCCCCCATAATCAATTCATGCTGCCCCCACCCATAACCATTTCATTCCCCCCTCCCCCGCCTCCCCAGGCAGCATGAATTTATTATATGAGGGGGGGGCAAATGAACTGGTTATGGGGGGGGGGGTTTAAAACGGTATTTCTGTTAGCAATAAGCTCATTAAGAAGAATTAGTGAAATAGCAGCCATAATAATCTCAGAACTATATTTTCAGCTTTTCCAAGATAGAATAGATATTGCTTTACATCCTAAATTCCTACTTAAGATAGTATAAGTAAGACAGTTGTGAGAATGTGGCCCTTTTTACACAGGTCTCTCCCACCTATGAACATACAGATTTCTGCATGTTCATGGGTGGGGGAGCCCCATGTGAATGACATGGCGCGCGCACCTGCAGTGACTGGGGGTGCATGCACGCACCCGCCTAACACATATCCCACTCATGCCCCACTCGTTCCCATGCATGGCGCAACCAGGGAAAATGGCAGTTACTCCGTGGGTGCAGATGAGTGGGAGGGTGAGTGGGGATGCATGTGTGGCCATGTGCACGCTCCTCCCATGCACCGGCACGCCCATGGACACACACACACCCCATGGACCCCCACCACCCAGAGAAGTTGTGTAAAAATGGTCTGTGAGGAGCCACTCAAAGAACAGAAGGTTGCTGCCTTGTAAACAAGGTTCTTCAAGATGGCTCCGAACATTCTCACAACACCCACCCTTCCAGCCCCGCATGGAATTTTTTTCTTATATTCCTAGAAAGGGTTGGAACGAACTGTCATTCTGAGGGGGAGAGTGCATCACATGGTTTATTATTTGAATATGGTGAGCATGCACAACCCAGTTATGAGAATGTTGGGAGCCATCTTGAAGAACCTTCTATACAAGGTAACAACCTTCTCATCACTCACATGGGGAGGAGTTGTTTCTAAACAAACAGCTTTATCTCCCAGTCTGAACAGTGTCCCCTGTCCTGCTGCTGCAGCACTACTAACAGGCAGAGGCAGGTGAGGGATGGGGACCACCCCCCACCTTCAGCCCCACGATCCACCTCTGGGCTCCCCTTCATTGTTTGTAATCACAGAACACATGTGTTGCTGAATAAAAGTTAGAATGGTCACCAACCGGAAGTTTTTGCTCAACTGACTACCACTGAACAGCATAGGTGCTGTTCAATTAGAGTTTGCTACCACCTTACCTACAGAGCCACAATTGTGGCTCTATAATATCCATTTTGACCATGCAAGCAATGCCTTCTGGCCCCACAAAAATAGCAGCTCCAGTGGGGAGCACTCTCCTCAATTTTCTGGCACCACAGGAAACTGAAATTACAAAGGGGGCTGCCCCTTCTGCCCCAAATTTGGGATGTGTGTCTCCTCCAGCCCTCACTCTGGTTTTGACACCCATGGTGACAGGTGCTGTGTCCCACATGAAGTGTTTAGTTCAATAGCAATTCCTTGTGGTTTCCTAGCATGTTCCATCTCAGAATCCCAAAGCACTTTGTAAAACAGTAGAGCCTCCCAACCTTTCTCTCTCCTTGCATCAGGCAGGAAAGCGCCATTGCTATAATACAGCCATACTACAGCTATGGAGATGTGAGGTAGCTTTTTCAAGATCACTAAGCCTAGTGAATAAGGTGTTGGACTGGGACTTGAGACCAAGGTTCAAACCCCATATTAGTCACAAACTCACTGGATGGCCCTGGACAAGTCACTATTGCTCAGATTCAGTTCACCATCTATAAAATGGGAATAATGATGACCTACCTCACAGGTTTGTTGTTAGGGTGAACTAGATAAGGGTTGTAAAGTACTCTGAATACTGAACGTGTTACATGAATGATAATAAAATACCATATACAGCAATCCTGCTTTAGCTGAGGAAACACATGAGATAGGCCTCCACCTTTGATTTCATTGATCCAGCTGGGCGAGATCCTTACCCATCAAAGCCAGTGGAAGCTGAGCTGAGGAGGACAGGATTGCACTCTTAATTTCCCAGCCATTCTGATTTTATCAGGACAGTCCTAATTCCCTGGAGGAAAAGAATCCTTGTGGATAGCAATCTCGCTCCAATTTTTTTAAAATAAAGACAGAACCCTGCCGTTGGCCCAGGGCCACTACCTCTACTGCCAGCCCAGCACCCAGGAGCTTCCTTGGACACAAAAGAAATACTGCTCATTTGCAATCTGACTTCTAAAGCCAAATAGTGCTTTTACCTAATAGTAAACTTCAACAAATTATTAACAGTCAAATTTGAGACTTTTTTTCCAAATTCTAAATGTGGGGATCAGAGTTGAATCTAGGCTCTGCCCTCCTCCACCTCCCTACACCCCAGTCAGGGAAGTTAATAATTGTGCTCAGTTTTATGACCATCTACTTCTAATAATAATCATAATCAATCATCATCATCATTTCTAAAGTGCTACTAGAGGTACGCAGTGCTGTACAAATACAGATAACATAAAAGACAGTCTCTGCTCCAAGGAGCTTAAAACTCTGGGCTCTTTTAGACGAGCGGCGGTCCGTTTCGCGTCGTCGGCGCGCATATTTTGAAACCTCCGACTGGTCTAATTAGACGAGACGGAAGTGGCTTAATATGCGCATATTACAGCGGAGGTGCATTTTTTAAGTGCACAAATTAAATACCTCATAATCGAGGTATTTAATTTACGCACTTAAAAAAATGCGCCACTGCCGTAATATGCGCATATTAAGCCACTTCCGTCTCGTCTAATTAGACCAGGCGGAGGTTTCAAAATATGCGCGCCGACGACGCGAAACGGAGCACCACTTGTCTAAAAGCGGCCTTAGATAAGACATGGACACAGACAGTTAAAACCAAGGCAATAACTTATGGACTACAAGGTGCAGTTTATTCAGTAATTGATTTATTCTGACTAAAATCATGATTTAAAGGCAACCTCAAAGAGGTGGGTCTTTAGGCGGGACTTGAATATGGACAGGGAGGGGTCAGGAAGAATGTTCCAGGCATACGGCGCAGCAAGGTGACAGACACAGTCAGGAGTTGGCAATGGAGGAGAAGGGCGCAGATAAGAGCACCTTGCCTGATGAACAGAGGTCATGAGAAGGGGTGTAGGGGAAGATAAGGGAGGAGAGTTAGTGAGGGGCTTCAGAGTGAAGACACTTATAAGTAGAAGAAGCTTGAACTGTATACAGAAGTGGATGGGGAGCCAGTGTAGTGACGTGAGGGGAGAGGGGGTTACATGGTCAAAATGGTGTGCAAGGCAGGTGAGTCTTGCGAGTGAATTTTGAATAGACTGAAGTGGAGATAGATGGTTCAGCAGTACAATAGTCTAAGTGGGAGATGATAAGAGCATGAATAAGAGTTTTGGTTGTTTGTTCAGAAAGGAAGGGATGGATTTTGGTAGCTATAAAGAAAGAAGTGACATGTTTTAGCAATGTTTTGGATGTGGACAGAGAAGGAGAAAGCGGAGTCAAAGATGATCCTAAGGTTACAGGCTTAGGATGCGGGAAGGATGACGATGTTTTCTACAGAGATAGGGAGTAAAGGGAGGGGAGAAGTGGGTTTAGAAGGAAAGATAAGAACTTCTGTCTCGGCCATATTAAGTTTAAGGTGGCGGTGAGACATCCAGGCAGTGATGTCAGACAGGCATGCTGAGATTTAGGACTGGATACTGGTGGAGAGTTCTGATGCTGAGAAGTAGATTTGCAAATGATCAGCATAAAGATGGTATTGAAAGCCATGGGAGGAGATTAGATCACCAAGGGAGCACTGGTGTAGAGAAAGAAGAGAAGAGGGCTCAGAACTGAGCCCTGGGGGACACCAACTGAGAGAGGGATAGCAGTGGAGGATTCAACATAGGTTACACTAAATATGCAGTCAGAGAGGTAAGAAGAGACCCAAGATAGGACAAAATCCCCCACACCAAAAGGGAGCTACAGGGTCAAGGAAACAAGGGTGGTCAACAGCATCAAAAGCAGAAGATAGAGGTGAAAGAGGTCACGGTGGATGAGAATAGAGTAATGGCCCCTGGTCTTGGCCACGAAGAGGTCATTGTAGACTTTGACAGTGGGTGTCTACGTGGAATGTAGAGGGCAGAAGCCAGATTAGAGTGGATCAAGAATGTGAGGAAGTCGAGGCAGTGGGTATGAACAGAACACTCAAGCAGATTGGAGGCAAATGGAAGGAGGGAAACGGGGCAATAACTAGCAGTGCAAGTATAGTCCAGTAAAGATTTTGTGGTGTGACCACAGCATGTTTGAAGGTTGCAGTGGACCATCAGAGTAAAAACTCTCTCACATCCTATTCTCTATGAGACCTCTGCTGTTGTTGACCCTACTTTGTCCCCAGTCTTGCCCCATTATTCGCCATTAGCATCTGGGATTTTGGTGAGCCTATCTTGAGGATTCCAATTGGGCCCCTGGAGCTTTTCCATTCAGACCCAGAGCACAATCCTCTGCCATTAAAGTCAATGGGCAAAATTTGCATTCACTTTATTTTATTTTAATTTTAAAACATTTATAACCCCGCCCCTCCTGCCAAGGCAGCCCGGGGCAGCTTACAAGATAAAAACATATATAAAATCTATCATAAAACAATACAAAAAGGGGACAAAACAGGGATAAAATAAGGGAGCATAACCTCCACACAATTGGGGAGAAACAACATAAAATATACAAAATATATAAAACCCCAACGTAACACTCCCCCCACCCAAAGAAAAATAATAAAACCAAACCTCACCCATCCCCTCTCGCCAAAAGCCTGGCAGAACAGCCAAGTCTTACGTTGATGTCGGAAGGAGGGAGGATCCAGGGTCACCCGGGCTTCTGCCAGGAGGGAGTTCCACAGTCATGAAGTGGCCACCGAGAATGCCCTCTCCATAATAACCCCCTGGGATACCCGGGGGACTTCGAGAAGGGCGCTCCCGGATGACCGCAGGGGCCGATCAAGGGCACGGGAAGCGAGGTGGAGGATTTAATGTTGGAGGATTGTCCTGCACATGACAGGAAGATTCTTCACAAATAATTAAGGAAAAGCATCAAAGGAAAAAGAACTGTAACAAATGTGCTCAAAAAAACCCAGGGCTTGTGGGAGGAAATGACATAAGCCTATAATGTTCTTTCTTTCTTTTTCTGTCCGTCCATCTGTCTAACGTAAGCCCTGTTGCTATCTGCAAACTGTCTGCCATGCAGCTCTTTTATCTGAGGCAACTAGCACTTCCTGTCTCTTACTGCAGGATGGAAGACATCTTCAAGCCTAATGTCCAAATGGATGAGGCTGCATGGGTGGAAGAATCCCTTCAGTCATGGTGTGTATGGGGATCCCCCAAGGTAGGGCAAATATCTTGAGGGAGCTGCAGGAGTACTGGACAGTCATCAGCTGGCTGGCCATCAGCTGAGTTTAACACCATATTAGGAAGAGGGCACTTCTGGGTCTACATGGTCTAGGCTTGAGGTATGGCCCCCTCTTAGAAAAAATAGTGTGTGCGAGATTCCTGTGGCCAGGGACAAGGAGCACTGAGTGAATTGCTGTGCTCATCAGGAATGGATTCTAGCCATAACCAATGGCAGAGAGAGCCTAAGCATGTGTGTTCTCAGCAGTTCTGTCTTAATATCCCATTATCACACTTTAACTATCATTCATGTTAAGTGGTGCATTTGTACCACTCCTCAGAAGAGTGGTCCCAGCCTTTTAGTAATTCCAAAATAACTAACCACAATTAAGGCAACTCGTGAGAACACACGGCAGGGGCAAGTGGTCTGCAGGGGCTGGGGCCTGCTAAGTCCCAGCTGCTCTGGTTACCTAATTAGTTTTAAAAATGCTCTGAGGTGGCAGCATTGAGCAGCAGTGCTGCCGCCCAGCCTTCCTGAATGGGGTGGGGTGGGCAGGACAGGACAGGACAGGGCTTCACTGCAGCTGTGTGCTGGGTGCAGCAGGTATCACCACCCCTGCCAGAAAGCAGGGGAGACGAGGCTGGAAATTCAGTGGCTGGGCTCTGGGAGCAGCCTCTGGGTGCTGGCAGTCAGTGTCCTAGCCAATGGTAGACAGAGGGGTTGTGAGAAGGGGCAACCTAGTGCTGTCCACATCCCCAAACCTCTTGACACAGAGCAACAGCAATAACAAAGGTTAGAGGGGACTTTGTGGAGATCCAGGCGGGAGTAGGCAGGAAGCTGGCCAGTCTTCAAAGCTGGCTGTTTGGGGCTTGGAGGTGGGGGAATCTGGGGTTTGGGAGAGTGCTGGATCCTGACCTGGGCTTGTGGGGGGAGGAGGAGGACAGATCCAGGGCAGGTGGTTTGGGGAGCAGAGGGAGTGTGGGGGGGAGGGATCCAGTGCAGGAGATTTATTATTAATTATTATTATTATTAGAAACATTTATATAGCGCCGGTCATGTACCTGGTGCTGTACTGAACATAGAAATAGACGCAGTCCCTGCCTGTGGCTTACAATCTAAAAGACAAGGAGGGGGAGACAGGGAAAGGGGACAGTGGGAGAGACAGGGGAGAAGACAAACAAACATTCAAGCGGATGCTTGAAGGAGATTGCTAATTGTTAAAAGGGAAAGGCCATACAGTCCCCCCCCCCCAACACACACACACACACTTTTTATCTTTGCCCTGGGTCCTGAAAAATGTAATGCCAGCCCTATCCTTCCCCCTGCCTCCAACTCCATGCACCTGGGAAAGAGGGTGCCAGGTGTGTGTGAGCGCGCGTCTTGGATGGAGTGTGAGTTGAATGGATGGATGGGAAGGGTGAATGACAGTGGCCCCCACATCACCAACCTAGAAGTCCACCAGCCGCCACTGACACACCCCAAGTCAGATCACTCCATCCTGCTGATTGTGGCAATAGGCATGGGACAGACACATTCACAGATTTGAAGCTATCCATTTCCTGACTTGTACAGGAAGTGCTCCCAGTCTGCATGGCAAAGCACTTTAAATCCTGATCTTTAACTATTAGCAACTGCGTATTTTTCCACTGTGTTTCTCCATTGGAGTCTCTGGTTTTCGTATGCCAGGTTTTCCTGTATATATGGAAATTTTCTACGATGAACAATCCTGCAGGAGGAAACCATCCTAAACAGTCAACATACCAGTCTGACAATGGCAGAGAGAGACTTTTGCAAGCAAGAGGGCCAGCAGTAAAAGCACTGCTCATGCAGTATGAGAAAGCAGTGGGAAGATTGATTTTCATTAGCTGGGCTGACCTTGAAGGAGAGAGGATTAATGGCAAATTTCTTTGATTGGGAGAGTAAGCTTGGTCCTGTCTGGTTTTCTCAAAGGAAAGAAGAGGCAACCAATCTAATTTTATCTGAAATGGATTGTGCTACCAGGATCTCCAGGGTAGCAGGGGCTGGACTGGGCAAGACAGACAGAGCAAGGCAGACAGGCATTCCCTAGTCAGACAGCCAGGCAACAGAGGAGGAGGCTGCCAAGAGGTAGCAGTCCAAGCACAAGCGTGTGTAGGAGGGGAGTGAAGGGCCTAACAAACCAGCTGGACATCAGTGAAGAGGCCCTTGAACCCAAGAGATTCCAAGGTTGTTCTAGAACAGGGGCAGCCAAGATGTTAATCATGTCTGACTAGTTAACTGCAAGCTACTTTAAAGCAGACCGCAGCATGGGGATCATGCCTCCGGATGGTGAGGGAGGAGAGCAGGACCAGCACCATGGGGATCAGGGGGTATAGCTAGGTTGGGATGGACCAAAGTGCAGAAAATGGAATAGGGACTCCCACCTGTTGGGCAGGGGAGAGGCTGGGGACATTAGTGAGTGGGGAGGCTGGGACAGAGGGGGTTTGTTATAAGGAAGGCAGGGGATGCTGGAGCAAGGTCACACACATCACGCACCCCCAGCACCATGCACACGCAGCACCATGCACACACACACCACATAGCACCATGTGTGCATACACCCACACCACACAGCACCATGAAACACACACAAGGCACCTCGCGCACACACAGCTTAAAGTTCCAGATTTTTCAATCTTCTGGGTTTACAAGTCCACAAGTAAGTTCCAGATGCATTGTTCACACACACACTGTCCTGAGGCAGTTCCTGGATGCATTCTTCACACAAACGCTGCCCTGAGGCAGCCTAAAGTAGCCACAGCTGTAGATGTGACAGGCTGCCATGGAAACCAAGTGACCACAGCTGCCTGAAGAAAAGAAGATTACCAGGAGAACATTTTACACACAAAAGTTCTGGGAGAAGTTCTGCACAAGTTCAAAGATCCAGATGTTTAAGATCTGGGTGAGTAATTTAGACACACAGAAAGTTCAGGATGTAACAGTAAACATACAGGAGAAGTGTGTGTGTAAAAAACACACACCTACATAGAAACCTGGGGAGGGTGGACGGATCCAGCATCTGTGCAAGCAAGCTGAGGGAGAAGTAGCCCAGCCGAGCGGGAACAAAAACCCTGCTCGGCTGCTCCATTGGCTGCTGGACTGAGCATGGAAGGGAGAGCTGCAGAGCCAGCTCCATCGGGCGCAGCAGCAGACAGGGCCTCTGTTCCAGCTTCGGCAGCACGGAACACATTTAGGAACCCCCACAGCATGTGGCTGAGTGTGGCTGGCTGCTGCTGAGGCTGGAGCAGAGACCCCGTTTGCCCTGGTTACTGTGTGCCCGATGGAGCTGGCCTCATGAGCACATGGGGCGCTCCAACAGCTACTGCCTCATAAGGAAGAAACGAGAAGAGGGCAGTGACAGGCGATGCAGCAACATCAGGTGTGCTCCCCCCACCCCCAAGCGCATGGGCCTCGGTGCAGCTACACTGCCTATCCCTGTTATTGCTATGCCCCCGAGTGTCTTCGGGTGGAGAGTGGCTAGAAGAGCACCTCTGGCACAACTAGGAAGGTTCCCTCTTAAGTGTGCATCAGAAAGAGGGGAGTGGGCCTGAGGTTTCAGTTTGGGCTTGGGAATCAACAGGAGGGGTCCCAGTAGATGACCCTTACATCAAAGCCTGTGCACCATAGTTGATGTGCACCATAAATAACTCTAGCCACCCCTAATTTCTTTGAGACCTGCTGGCCATCTTCATGGTGTGCAATGGAGACAAGAATCTGCGTGGCCTGGCCTGCAATATCCATGACTGACTGAAAAGACAGGAAAGTGTATGGACTCCGAGGCAGCTGAGATGATACGGCACAAGCATGACAGACATGGCTGAGAGAAGGGGGTATCAGTGCAGGGTTTCTCACTGACAGGCCTTTTATCCCAACAGATACAGCAAACAGGTAGAAGTAGAGTGCCTAACCTAGCCTGGGTACCTAGATAAAGCAAGGCACATGGGTCCAATTGACAGGGTTCTTGTGCTAACAGCAAACATGTAGGTTGGACAAGAGTCCTCGATATGCATAAGCAGGAGATTGAATATGTGATGCAGTAGGTACAGGGCCAGCCTTACCCTAAATAGGGCCAATGGCAGGAAAGAAATGTGGGGGCCCATATGTTCCGCCAGTGGACCTAGGGGGCACTCCTCGGCCCAGCGGCAGCACGCTTCCCAGGCCTGGACTCAGGGATGGGCAGAGGGGCACGCCCCTCCGCCCATCCCCAAGCCTGAGCAGCCATTCGGATTCTGACCGAATCGGATCAGTTACCTGATCCGATACCGCCGCCACCTCCATCCTGGACCCCATGCCAGGCTCGCGCCCCTCCCCCAAACCTGGCACAGTCTCGGCCAGGGGAAATGAGGGAGAGAGGCGCAGAGGCCCCGCCTCTCCCTCATTTCCCCTGACCGAAACAGCCAGACAGGCAGCGGAGGGGGCCAGTGGCGTGAGGGAGAGGCAGAGCCTCTGCCTTCTTCTCCCTCACTTCCTATGGAAGTGAGGGAAGAAGCAGAGGCCCCACCTCTCTCTCACTCCATGGGTGCCCCCCCCCGCCTGTTAGTCTCTTGGCCAGGTGAAATGAGGGAGAGGTGGGGCCTCTGCATCTCTTTCCATCATTTCCCCTGGCTGAGACTTTGCCAGGCAGCGGAGGGGGGGGCACAGAGTGTGGGAGAGGCGGGGCCTCTGCCTCTCCCTCACTCCTGCTGCCCCCCCACATGACCCGACTCCAATTTTTTATTTTATTTTTTTAAGTTAAACCCAAACCCATGGGCCCCGCCCAAGCGTGTGGACCTGGGCATCTACCCCTAGCCGCCCCATGGTAAGGCCGGTCCTGAGTAGGTAGGACTAGGCAGACATGAATGGTACTAGGACCTGGGAGACAATCTGAACTGGGAGGGAACCAGCATCCAGTGCTAGATGTTTGGGACCCCAGACCATCAGATACTACTCAGTCCGTAAAGATCATGTTGTGTCAGGGAATTGTATTTAGGGCTCCATAAAAGCCATGTAGGTAGCACAAGTTAACAGAAGAGAAACAAAACCCATGCATTGGGCTTGGGACTTCCCCTAACAATAGGATATGGAGATTTCCAGGACATCAGGACCCTGCAGTCAGGACAGAGGCTCCTGAGGGCATTGGAACATGCATGCTAGGGACCAAGCTGACAGTTCATGTGGCTGTGGAAATAAGAGAACACTAAGGCCGCTTTTAGACGAGCGGTGCTCCGTTTCGCGTCGGCGGCACACATATTTTGAAACCTCCGCCTGGTCTAATTAGACGAGACGGAAGTGGCTTAATATGCGCATATTACGGCGGAGGCGCATTTTTTAAGTGCGCGAATTAAATACCTCATAATTGAGGTATTTAATTCGCGCACTTAAAAAATGCGCCTCCGCCGTAATATGCGCATATTAAGCCACTTCTGTCTCGTTGAATTAGACCAGGCGGAGGTTTCAAAATATGCGCGCCGCCGACGCGAAACGGAGCGCCGCTCGTCTAGAAGAGCCCTAAGAAACAGTAGGAGTAAAATAAAGGACTTGAAAGGTAATGAGGCAAGGGGACAAGGATTTAGAGTCAGACTTGAATGCTAAGTACAAGGGGACAGGATTGGGAGCACTGAGATCTAGTGTGCAAGAGGTGTTCATTGTTTGGAAATGGAGAAAACAAGAATCTGGTGCATAGAATCCAGGACTTGGTGTGTGGTTCTGGGACATGGTAGGGAGGATCCAGGACCTATGCCTAGAACAGGGTGAAGTGGATTCCTGAGAAGAAACCAGCAGCACAAAGGGATCCAGAATTGATCACATTCTAGACCCCCATGATACAATTCTTGATTCTTCCAGTAATGGAGTTTTACAGTTATGATTCTGGCCCTGGTTGGTCATTGGGAGTTTTTGTATTTGATTTAGGGCCTGATGGTACCAGGGTCCCCACGAATAACACTCTTGGCCCGGTTGGTATCAGCATCCAGATGATTTGTGTCCAACCATGGTTGAGATGGAGATCCAGCAAATCTGATTCTTGATGTGGTGGGCACAGGGACCCAAAATATACAGTTCAAGACTAGAGGAGCACTAGGACCCAGCAACTTCCTCCATCCCCAAACAGGATTTTAAAAAAAGTATTGAATGACCATAAATTGTTTGTCATTCCGGACGTGATGAATCCAATCCGGCTGGCAGGATGGATTGAAATAGATACTGCAGGCAAAGGTAAAGGGAAAAAGTCAGGGGATGAATAGGCAGGGAGTTGGCAGTAGCAGAGAGGGAACTCTCTACTACAGCATGTTTCAGTGCAAGAGAGAAAGCCATTCAGGAGTCAACTGGAAAGTGGGTTAGGGTGGGGTGGCTCCCCTTGATTCTTTCTAAGGACACACACACAATCGATGTACCAAAATCTAGACAACTGTATATGGCACAGCAGCACCCATTTTACGCCAGCTGAAGACCCAGTGGTGTTTGTTTTCATTAGCAACCTGAAGGACCACTCTGGCTAATTTTCTAGGGTCAGGTCCCAAGAGCTGCTTGGGTTCACAATTTCTGTAGCTGGGGCAGGAGCACAGCGGCTCTGGATTTGGACATCTTCTGCCACAAGCACCTGCCTTCAGTCACTCACAGCTACAGGAGGAAAAGGCTTTTCCCTCTGCTGAAATTACACAGGCTCAATCTCAGCCAGAGGCAAAGACTGAGGCCACATAGTTTCAATGGGTTGGAAAATATGGAGCAAAATACCAATTTGAGAAAATGAGCTCTGTCCATCTCTTCATTAACCACCATCGTTCTGGCCTGCTTCTAACACTTATCTACCCTGTTTATCATCACCAGACTTTCTCTAGCCTGTCTACTATAAGTATCCCCATCACAAGTCTTTGGCCATGATCCACAGACTACTTACTCCAGAGTAGTCTCACTGAAGTCCTTTGGACTTGTTATTAGAGAGTAAGTGGTTTATGGATTGTGGCCCATATCTGTCAGCCATGTCACTTCTCTCTCCCTTATGTGCATCACCATGATCTCTACATTCTTAAGAATGTACGTTTTCTCCCAAAAAAACATTGTCCTGTGGCTTTGTGAGTGACGTTTCAAACATTCCCATTGCATCCCCTTTGGGGACAGTTAGTGCCTGGGCCCTTCAGGATGCCAGCTGACACAATAGGAGTTTATCAATTTTGGTTTTAGATTTTCATTAAAAGAACAAGTTGGGAGGGCAGAGATGAGTGAACGCCATCTCTGTAAAGGACAGCACTCTCCTCCCCTCCCCCAACATTATTCCCTATGTGGAAGTCTTACTGCTTCTGTCTTCTTCATCTAACTGCTGTTTCTACCCGAATCAGAATTGCTGCATTTAATACGCTTGGCTTTTTTGCTGATCCTTTAAATATTGTCTTGAAGCATTGCCCAGTTCTCTTATAAACATCAATGGAGCTTTTGCTATCAACTTCAATGAGAGCAGCCCTGATCCCTGTTCCCCAAACTGACCTTCCTCATTCCCCCTAGCTTAACCTTACCCTTGCACAGCCATCTACACCTCTGTTCTAACCCTTCCTTCCTACCTGGTCTGTATCTCATAGCCTTGATCCGGTACCAGGGAGCTTGAGCCAGAACTTCCTCATGGACCAGGCATTGCTATTTTAACTCATTCCTTCCTTCACCCTGAGTTTATACAACACTTCCAGACAGAATATACTTTACCCAAGTTCTTCTTCTTTCCCTTCTTTTTCTGAGACTTTGCATCACAAGCCCTGGAAACAGGGCAGCTTTATGGCCCAAGACCATCCAAAACATATAACGTTTGTGGGATAATGGGCCATAGGACGAGATTGTATAAGCCAATGATTTACAGGCACTTTCAGGCTTAGGAAATATGCAGGGAAGTCATGAACTACATTCCCAGGATGCTGGCAGGATGGAGATCTCCCTTAGCCTTTGGCAGTAGGGTCATTTCTCTGCTTCACCATCCTGTTCCACTTACAGAAATCCTATTTCCCCCCACTGTTAGGAATCTCTGTCCTTCCATCAGAACCCTCTTACCCCCTCCCCCCCACCACCACCTCAATTGAACACAAATATCTAGCTTTCAGAGCTGTGCTGTGCTGTTCAACACACATGCTAGGAATACCAAGCATCCTGCAGTTCAAAGGACATTCTTTATTTCAAAACCCCACAGGTCCATAAAAACCCATACAACTAATACCTCACAGCTCCATATAAGAGACCCCCCACAAAACCAAAATTTCCCCAGCTCTATATGACACCCCACAGATCCTTACAGAAAAACACGCCAACAGATCTACAGTGAGATCACACACACCCAAGAACTGTTCTCCAGCTCCAAGGCTGTGGAACTCCCTCCCAACGGAGGCCCGCCTGGCCCCAGACCTCCCCTCTTTCCGTAGACAGTGTAAGACCTGGCTGTTCCGCTGGGCTTTTGGAGGGGAAGACGGGTAGGGTGGAGTGGGAATTCTGCCCTTTTAGTTCTTTTTATCTTTTAAAATGTTTTTAATGATATTTTATGTGTTTTTACTGCTGATATACTTGTAAGCCACCCCGAGCTGCTCTGTGGGCAGGAGGGGGCGGGGTAGAAAAATAGTAAAATAAATAAATAAATAAATAAACTTTTCTGTCCCCGTTCCATGTACAGCATTGCTTTAGGGATAGCTTACACTGCATTAGAATCCAGGGTAGTTAATGCCCTTGGGTTCTGAGTCAGCATGCGGCCTGGGCATGTGCTTCTTCTGTTTGCTTCTTTAGCAATTAGGAAGCATTGAGTTGTGATGCAGTGTACTTTCCCCAGTCCAGTTCACCAGCACTCCAGCAGGAACATGTCAATTTCAAAGGCCAGCCCAGCAGCTTCCTTCTCCCCCATGGCCCATGGCAGGGGAGTGCGAGGTGGCTGCCGAGGTTCCACACTAGGAACCGTCTGTTAGGATCCCTCCCCAGTCACTCCACCTGAGTGGCTGCTCAGCAGCTGTGCCGCTCAGTGTCTATGGACCCCCACACCAAGCATTGCTCCTTTAAAAAACACCCTGTGTCACATTCACTGTTGTTCCTCTGGCACAGCGTTCTGGGACGGACCCTGCATTAGGCTTGGATTTAAATGGCATGCTGCCTTTCTGCATCCCCCAGAACAAGAGACCCCTACAAAGCAGCAAGGTCCTGTACAGCCCTTTGGCAGGGCTTCATTTAGCAAACTTGCAGTGGATGTCTGGGTCTCTCTCACACATGTACACCAATGCAAAATTAACATAAAAGTTTCGGGGACAAGAGGAGAATCTCCCCTCTCCAATGCATAAAGATTTCATTTTTAGGGGATACAGGATAACTTTCTATTCAATAACTTTCTCCCCAAACAGAGAATTTCCAAGTAAGCCTTTTTAAGGCTTCTGTCCTTTCCCATCAAGAAAGAGGACACCATGCTATCCAGTCATCTACTACGGGTATGCCCGATACACACAGAGAGAGAGAGAGAGAGAAAGAGAGGCACTACTGTGTGTGTGTGTGTAATGCATATCACTCCCTGTAAGAAACACCCTTGGTCTGGCCAAGAGTGATCTGAAAGCTCTTTCCGTTTCAGATTTCTACGATAAACTCATTTTGCCTCATCTAAACATTACAAGGGGTGTGCATACCAAACAGTAATCTACAAGACAGACTTACCTCTAGGGAAGTGCAGGTCCATGTTGGGAATAGCTGTTGTAATTTCCCAGCTGGGTCCAGGGAGCCCTTTCCTGGAGAGTGTCTCTCTCCCCCTCTCTCTCCGTATCTCCACTTCTTTAGAAAGTCTGAATGAAAACTCCTTTTCAGTCCTTGGATCCAGGGAAAGAGAGTCCCCACCCCCTCCCCCCTCTCTCTCTGACACAAAACAGGAAATTTGGGTTTTTAAAAAAATAGAAATGTGTCTAGCTAGATTCCCTGCATGTACCCTGCACAGATATAAACCAGGCTGTACAGAAATCCCGCTCTGCTCCAGTCTGACAGATGAACAGAAGCAGAAGCTGCACTTGTAGGATTCGGTGGCTATCTGCAGAGATAGAAGATGCTGCTTGGGTCTAATTATTTAGGTGATGGATGTGTGTGTGAGTTGTCTCTCTCTATGCGGGAGAAAGAGCGAGTCAGAGAGAAGTGAGCAGCTAATGTTGCAGCGTGAGGAGTCCAGCTGGCTGGCTGATTTGTGAATGTAGCTCTTTTCTGGAGCTCTTGTGAATGGGTTAGAGTGGAGGCAGGGAGGGGAGGGATTTACTGCTTCTCGTTATAATTTTTCTCTCTCGTCTCTCTCTCTCCTCTCCCCCCTCTGCCATTTGCCTTCCCGGAGCTGTAGCTCTTAGTGCCTGGCTAAGTGGCGTCATGCAGTTGAAATTGAATCGGCCCATTAGAACTCCCCATAGGGCTCTGTGTATCCGCTCCCTGGGTAATGACTGCAACAGAATTAGAGAGAGAGAGCGCGCAAAAAAAGTCTAACAATATTAAGGAGGCCCCGCTGCAATATTTCTGTCTGGACAGTGCTGCACCTTCACCCTACCCCAGTCCCCTACTCCCCCAAACTCCCCTTGGGTGATAATTCTAGGATTCTGTGCCTGGGCTGCTCCCAACACCCCCACCACTATAGCCCCAGGAATGGCTCATCTGCAGTCGGTACCATGACAGTTTAACCAAGCTCTGGCCTTTCCCCATCCACCAATTTTGCTCCTCTCCTTTTCTCCACTTTCCCAGTCTGCCAGGGAACATGGCAGGGGAGGTGGACCCAACAAGAAGGAACAGGTTACTCTATCTCCATCTATTAGACTGACCAAGCTGGGAATCCACTTCAGAATCCAGGCCTGAAGATTTAGGGTCCAGTTTCCAACTACTGCTATTGGGGTTAGGTGCCATGCTCTTCTCTGGGGTAACTGTGCAGGCACCAATGTAAAAGCAAGGGGAAACAGAGGGGACATGCCCCCCACCCGAAGACCAGCTACAGAGAACAGCTGCTTCCTGTAGCCTCTGTGACACCACCATTAATTTTTACCCCACCCTTCCCAAATGGCTCAGGACAGCTTACAAAACAAATAACAATACATATAAAAACAGCATTAAAAGATGCCAAACCCCCCAATCTTTCCCTTCACCCCTCCCCAGCCCCACCACAAATGCTTCCCAACTGCCCAATAACACCCCTACCCCAGACCCTCAGTCCCTATCCCTGGCCACCAAGTGCACTAACAAATAGAAAGGTCTTACACCATCTCCAAAGAATCCCAGGCTCGGGCTCAAATGAACCTCAGGGGGAAGGGAATTCCATAGCATCAGGGAAGCAACTGAGAATGCCTCTCTGTGAGCCCTCACCATACAAACAAGACTAACAGATGGTATCCACAGTGACATGCTCCCGGTCAAACGCAGGGGCCGCAGCTGGGCATGGAAGGATAAACGGTTTCTCAGATATGTGGGGCCTAGACCGTTTAAGGCTTTAAAGGTCAAAACCAGCACCTTGAATTGTGTCCAGAAAACTATAGGCAGCCAGTGCAGACTTTGGAGCACCGGTGTAATGTGCTCCTAGTATCTTGCCCCTGAAAGGAGGTGAACCGGCGCATTCTGCACCAGCTGCAGCTTCCGAACTGTCATGAAGGGCAGCCCCACGTAGAGCGTGTTATGGTAATCTAGTCACGTGGTGATGAAAGCATAGTTGACGGTGGCCAGACCCAAGTCTGAAAGAAAAGGTCTCAGCTTCTTCACCAGATGGAGTTGGTGAAACGCACTCCTGGCCACCACTGCAACCTCACAATTTAGGCGCAAGAAGGGGTCCAGAAGCAATCCAAGGCTGGACTGACCAGAGGGAGCTGACTCCGTCAATAACAGGCGTCCCAATTTCCTCCAGATGACAAGGCCAGCCAACCATCATCACTTGTCTTGTCTGGATTCAGCTTCAATAAGATCATCCTCATCCAGTCCCCAACAGCAGCCAGGCATTGGGTAAGCATCAAGACTGCACGGCCTGGGTTGGATGGAAGCCCGACTGAAATGGGTCCAAGAATCAGACCAAGCTTCCGTAACATCAAGCTCTGACTCTGCAGGTAAAATTAAAGACTCCTTGGAGGTCCAGCCTTAAAGAGGAGGCTGCCCCCTGTGCTACCCTGCCCTCACTGGTATTTGCTCATCCTCACAACAGTCCTGTGAGATAGGTAGTTATTGTCCCCATTGATGGGGACACAAGACTGAGAGTGACTTGCCCAATGCCACTCAGTAAGTTCATGGCTAAGAGGGGTTTTAACCCTGATCTTCCAAGTCCAAACCCAACACCACATCTGATAGGCTACACTGGCTAAAATGCATCAAAGGCCTAATTCTCTAGCTTGCACCAGTGAACCCACTAAAGTCATGCTTGATTAATTCTCATGCACATCTTATAATAGTGCTGCAATGGGAAGGCTCAAGACTGAAGCTCTAAAGATGTGGGTTCAGTTCATGGCTCTGACCTTGAACTAGATTCTTCCCTTCTCTGTACTTCAACTCTCCATCTATAAAGAGGGAATGATAATTCTTTCTGTTTTCGCTATTTAGAGCAGGGATGGGGAAACTTTATTCCTTTGTCGTCCACTTTGTCTGTGGGACAGCTAGGGACTCACTTAAGAGCAGGAGAAGGGAGGGTATGGGCTGAAGGACTATGCTGGGGGGGGGGGGAGAGCAGAGACAGGGCATGTGCTCACAGCAGGAGGGGCTGAAACACAGGGTCAGAGAAGTAGGGAGCTGAGGGGGGTATGCGTGAAGGCTGATGATGGATCTGTGTGATAGAGCTGTATAAAAAATAGGGATCGGAGTTACAGTTTCAGATTAATCCCAAACTGCCTGTAATGGGACATTATGGGTTAATACAAAAGATCCTCATTACAGATCAGGAGTTATGGGTCCTGATTTCCCCTGACTACCATCTCCCATGGCCCTGGAGAGGTACTTACCAGCCTTGAGTGAAGCACCGCTGCTGCTGTGGGGGCTCCGGAAGGCTCCCTCGCCACGGTGTTATTCCTGCTCCATATCTCACATGTGTAAAATGGCCACCGGACTATATAGCCGCTAGGCAGCCCAGTAATAGGGCTCATACCGGCTCAGAGGAGCCACCCTATTACAATTGTGGCTTCTTGGACCTGTGGCAGCACCTTCGCCAGGGAGTGGAAGGAGGTGGACACCCCTCCCCCGCTGCCCATCTCCACCCCAAGTCCCAGCTGAGCCATTAGCACCCAGATCCACCCCCAGGAAGGTGTGCCTGCAGGTGAGGGCCTTATCTCACCCATTCCAGAGATGGAGCTGGCGTCTGTGGATCCAAGCAAAGAGACCGTGATCCTTCATCTGCAACCCCTCACCCCAGAAAGCCATCCCTTGCCCACGAAGCCAATAGGGGTGCAGGAGGAGGAGTCAGAGGACACAGATGCCACTAACATCAGGGAGCCAGAGGAGACTGGTATGTTCATGTACCTGGGGGAGGAGGGAATGGGCACCAAGATGCAAAAGGTGACTGAGAGTAGTGGCCAAGGAGCACTTAAATGGAAAAATCCAAGTCTGTTAATTAAATACGGAAATCCCAGGGAAACAAACCAACAACGAAACAAAATTAAATTTCCCTTGGCAAACCACCTCTATGAAAAAGGCCATCAGCTGTATTTGGCCCCAAAATACATGAAATTCCCCACGTGTGCTAGGGGGTGGCACACCAGCAGATGAGGGCCCTGAAGTGGAACAAGCCAAGCGCAGGGCCCAGGTGAGTGGAGGGAGTCAGCCTGCCAGTTCACGGGAGCTGCGGAGCTCCCACATCATGATGGAGAGGGTGAACCAACAAATGACTGAATTGATGGCAGAGTGCATAGAGGTGCAGCGCTCCCTTCTCCATCTCATTGCAGCAGCAAGCGCTGCTGTCATGACTCAGAGGTGGGCACAATATGCCACACACACACACACCCGTCCCAATGGCATCCCCCTGGATCTCGCCCACCAGCTGTGGTTTTCCAATCATCAACCCCTTGCTGCCCAACACCTGTGCCCCTCCCCGCCTGTGCCGCCGCTCCCCCGGCTTGTAGATGCCATCCCATCCACCAGCAGGACAGCCTCCTCTACCATCCGGCCCTGTGGCAATCAACCAGCAACAGGGGGAAGAGGATGGAGCAAATGCCCTCCCAGCAGGATCTGTGCCTAAGAAGGCACGGTAAGCTGCTGGCAGAGGGGGAAGAGGCATGGATCGGGTGTACTGCAGTGACCCTTCCATAATAAACTGTTATCTACTCTCTGTCATAGTTCCCATGCATTTCTTGGGGCAGATAGGAGGTTTTGGCAAGGGGGGGCAATGGGGGTGGCATGTCAATGTGACAGGCCACTCAGGTGCCTGGTGATGGTATGAAAAGCAATGGGAGGGAACAGGGATTAAGCCCCAGGGAGGGAGGTGATGCCACCTCCTGGTATGGTGGCATGGATGGGTCAGAGGGAGGCACAGATACACCAGATTTAGAACGACGATTAACATTTTATTTACAATATTTACATTTTATTTATTTATTTATTTATTTAGTAAATTTCTACCCCGCCCCTCCTGCAACGCAGCTCGGGGCGGCTTCCAACATTAAAACCATAAAATACAATAAAATACAAAATGCTTAAAACCTTAAATATTAAATATAAATATAACTCAACAGGGCTAGAACAAAAACCAAACACAAATGGGTAGGGGACTAAACACCCCCCTCCCCACCCTCCCTCCCAAAGGCCTGGGCAAACAGCCAGGTCTTACAGTTCCGCCGAAATGTTAAAAGGCTTGGGGCCAGGCGAGCTTCCTCCGGAAGGGAGTTCCACAGCCGCGGCCCTACCACCGAGAATGCCCGCTCCATCGTGGCCCCCCGCTTAACACGGGGGACCTCCAGGAGGGCACCCCCGGCAGACCGCAGGAGTCGTTCCGGGGCGCGAAGGGCGAGGCGGTCCCTAAGGTAAGAGGGGCCAAGGCCGTATAGGGCTTTATAGATCATTACTAGGACCTTGAACTTGGCCCGGCACACTATCGGCAGCCAGTGCAGCGCTCGGAGCACCGGTGTAATGTGCTCCCGGCGACCCGTCCCCGTAAGAAGACGGGCCGCCGCATTCTGCACCAGCTGCAGCCTCCGGGCCAAGAACAAGGGAAGCCCCACGTAGAGCGCGTTACAGTAGTCGAGCCGCGAGGTGACGAAGGCATGGATGAGGGAGGCCAGGTCCGGGCCAGAGACATACGGACGCAGCCTACGTACCAGATAAAGCTGGCGGAAGGCAGCCTTAGCGACTGCCTCCACCTGCCGCTCCAGCCGCAGGTCTGCGTCCAATATGACCCCCAGACTCCGGACCTGCTGAGCTACAGGGGGGCAAACCCCCCCAACCAGGGGGGCCACCACCCCCTTCGCCCTCCCCACCACCATCACCTCCGTCTTATCTGGGTTGAGCTTCAGTCTGCTCCGCCGCATCCAATCCGCCACGGCCTCCAAACATTGGGATAGCACCGAGACAGCAGGGTCTGGGTCAGTAGAAAACGAGAGGTACAGCTGAGTATCATCAGCATACTGGTGACATCGCACCCCGAACCCTCTCACGACCTCCCCCAAGGGCTGCATATAGATGTTAAATAATAATGGAGACAAGATCGATCCCTGCGGAACGCCACACGGTAAGGCGCGGGGGCTCGATGTTTCCTCCCCCAACACCACCCGCTGGCTCCTCCCCGAGAGGAATGAGCGGAACCATTCAAGAACAGTCCCGCCCAGACCCCCCAGGTCACGCAGCCGTCTCAACAGCAGCCCATGGTCCACGGTGTCAAAAGCGGCCGAGAGATCTAGCAGGATGAGAAATGTCGAACATCCTGCATCCATCTCCCGGCGGAGGTCGTCCACCAAGGCCACCAACGCCGTCTCGGTGCCATAGCCGGGGCGGAACCCAGATTGAAAAGGGTCAAGGAGCCCGATGTTATCTAGATGACCCTGGAGCTGGAGCGCCACTGCCCGCTCAATAACCTTCCCTAAAAAGGGAAGGTTAGAGACAGGTCGGTAGCTGGCGAGCGCGTCTACGTCCAACGATGGTTTTTTCAGCAGGGGGCGCACCACAGCCTCTTTAAGGCAAGGCGACAACCTCCCCTGCCGAAGGGACGCATTCACTACCCTCGCCAGCACCGTCCCCAACGTCTCCCCGGAAGCTTTTATTAACCAGGACGGGCACGGATCCAGTTGACAACACGTGGCCCTCACAGACCCCAGGACATCCACCACATCGGCCGGCGTCACTTCCCGAAACTCTCCCCACAAAGATGGACCAGACGGGCCCTCCGCCCCCCCGCGCTCTTCCCCTACTGCCATCAACCCAGCGTCAAAGTTGGTCTGAATCCGAGCAATCTTGTCTGCGAAGTAGGTGACAAACTCCTCACAGCGGGCCTGGGACAAGTCCCCATCCAGGCGGAGGGAGGCCGGACTAACCAGCCCCCGCACCACCCGAAACAGCTCCGCCGGACGCGACTTCGCAGACGCTATGAGGACAGCAAGGAACTGTCAAAGATGTTGTTTAGGACACAGGTGGCAATGGTCAACAGGGAGCGTTCTCTAGTTGAAATTCAGTGTGAGTCAAGAGTAAGCACAAGCACTGCTTCCAGATCTCTCGACCACACAGCAGATGGCACTGAACTGCCTGTTGAAGAGGCTTTGCTACAGCATCTGAGGCATGGGGTATGACTTCATTAGCCATGGCATGAGTGGGTAGGCTAGGTCTTCCATGAATACAGGCCTCATGGGAACCCCCTCAATGTTCCCGCTGGTGTCTGGTCCAAAGTCCCCAGTGTACATATAGTGTAGAAGTAGGACTGGCAGAGGATGTGGGCATCACAGACACCCCAGCAAAGATATTCAGGAACCACCCACAGTGATCCACCACAGCCTTCAGAGCCATAGAAAAGTATCCCTTGCAGTTCCTATAATCCTCTCAGCTGTGAGGTGGACAGATTATTGGGATGTAGGTCCCATGATCAATTGCCCAATACTGTACACGATGTTAACTATGGCAGTGGACATCTCCATCAGGATGCTGGACACAGTGGAGGTACCCACAACAAACTACTGGGTGACTGAAAGGAGTTTGGGGTTGCCAGCTATCGCCACATGTTTTCCCATGAGAATTGGCTCCCTCGTGCTGGTGGTCTCCCTTGGGAGATGTGGCTGTGTCACCGGGGTCGGGGGATTTGGGCCCACACCGGGGGGTTCCACTCACTGCTAAGGCTTGCCCCTGGCTCAAGGAGGGTATACTGGGGGGTAAATTCCCATCAGGATAGAAGTGCGGCCTTACAAGTCTCTGAGAACTCAGGCCTCTATCATCGTAGGGTGCCAAGGAGCACAGGGGAGCCAAGCCTTGCCCCACACACCCACACGTGGCAATTCTCCACAGGTCCAAAGGGGGTAGGGAGGTACATGGGGGATTGTGTGGAGGGAAGGAGAAGGGGGGAACCCAGGGGGAAGGGGTAGAGGAACACAGGAACTCTCAACAGGGCAGGAGCGCAACCCAGGAGCAGTAGGGGGGAGGGGCAGCACACACACCAAGCACTCTCTTTCAATCACACACACATACAGGGACAGAGATAAACGCATGGGGCTCTTAGAAGGTCGCTCACACACTCAGTCACCAAGGGTCTAATAACAATGTCAAACTTAGCTTTCGCTCGCAAGGGGCCGGTCTTTTTGTGATCACCAGCGCCGTGCTGCAGCCGGCGCTGGGTTTTTAACAGGAAGGCCCCACCCCCGTGCGTGCTTGCAGGCGCTCCGATCACCGGGGCAGGTGCACGCCCACAGTGCATTCAGGCTCTGGGGGTGTGGCCCCAGGATCTGTGCTGGGGCTGGTTGCCCTGGGAGACAGTGTAAGGGGGGGCCGGAAGCAGTGCAAGTAGCGGCGGGACCCTGCCAGGGCAAGTCCCGCAGGGGCACCACTGCAGGACCCTCTGCCGCAATCAGGAGGAGGGGCTCACAATACACTGCCCCCCCTCGAGGCCGCCAGCCAAGGGTCCATGCAGGGCCAAGCTTAAAAGGGTGCCGCAAGTGAAAGGCACGAGTTAAATGGGGCGCAGTCACATGAGAGGCAGGCTCCCAAGAGCGCTCCTCGGGGCCATGCCCCAGCCAATCAACAAGATAGTGTAGCTTGCCATGTACCAATTTAGCGTCCAATATAGCCCTTACCTCAAATTCAGGGCCGGCGGCCGTACTAACAAGAGGGCCAGGGCAAGAGGGGGGAGCACACTCCCGCAAGGAGGCTGCTTTCTTCAAAATCGAAACATGAAAGGTGGGGTGTATGTGAAGATGAGGGGGCAGTTACACGGTATAGGTCACGTCATTAACTTGGCGTAAGATGGGGTAAGGGTCTATGTACTGTACATCTAGTTTGGAGGAGGGTCATGGTGACAGGTAATGACGTCGGTCGATCAAGACAAGATCGCCGGGAAGAAAGGGGAATGCATCCTGCCGATGTTTGTCGGCTTGTGTTTTATAATGTTGCCGGGCTTGCTGCAACACGCATTGTGCAAGGGCCTGGGCATCATGGATCCGTTGAGCTAATGCTCCTGCAGCAGGGACATTGACGGAGGGTGTTTCAATAGTCCCTAGGTGTGGATGAAACCCATATGAGACATAAAATGGAGAGGTACCAAGGGATGCATTCGGGGCGTTATTATATGTGAATTCGGCTAGGGGAAGCCAGGTATGCCAGTCATCCTGCAGGTAGTTAATATAGCAGTGAAGGTACTGTTCCATGTTTTGGTTGACTCGTTCGACCTGTCCATTTGGCTGAGGGTGATAGGCTGTAGTAGGTTTGAGAGTCACTTGTAGGGATTGAAACAAGGATTTCCAAAACCGGGCTACAAACTGCGTTCCTCGATCGCTGACAATCTCCCAAGGGCATCCATGGAGTTTAAATATATGTCTGATAAACAATAGTGCCGTGTGCTTGGCTGATGGTAGTCCCTTACAGGCTACGAAGTGTGCAAGCTTGGTAAAATGATCAACTACCACAAGGATCGTAGTGTATTGTCAGGACAGGACAGAGGGAGTTCTACTACAAAGTCCAGACTGACGTGTTGCCAGGGGTCTTGAGGTAAGGGGGCCATTTGTAGGAGACCGACTGGTGCTCGCCAGGGAATCTTGGTTTGGGCACATACTTTGCAACTCGAAACCTGGCATCGTACGTCTTGCATTAAGGAGGGCCACCAAAAGGAACGTTGTGTGAGCTGCAGCGCACGTTCAATCCCTGGGTGTCCGGCCGTAGGAGCCTCGTGGTGAGCCCATAAAATATGGGCCTGACAGGATGGTGGGACTACTATACATCCTTGTTGTAGGAATAATCCCACTTGTTTGGTATATTCTTGGGCTTCAGCAATGGATATTTCCTTACTCCCTGCCTGTCGAAGCTCTTCAAGGGTCACATAGGTTGCTGCAAAGATTTTCTGTTCTAGGATAGGGCCTTTGGGCGGCCCTGAAGGAGGTCGCTCTTCATTATAATGGGACAGGGCGTCAGCTAAGAGATTCTGCTTCCTGGGACGGTACCAAATGATGAAAGTAAACCGGGCAAAAAACAATGCCCAGCGCGCATGTTGAGCGTTAGTTATGTGAGCAGTTTGAAGAAACGTCAAGTTCTTGTGATCGGTTGTTACTGTAAGTGTGTGTTGGTCGCTGTTAGGAAGAGGGGGGGAATAGGTAGGTTTTCTAGGCAACAGGAACTGCTTGTGGCCGTCTCTCCGAGGACACACTGGGTTATAAGTAATCCCCTCAGGTTGTTGGGTGGGCTTTCCTACATTAATAGAAGGCAACCCATATCATCATAGGGGCGGAGAGAAGGTACCACTTGCAGACGGAAAAGGGAATATAAGCAAGGGAAGAGAAGAACCACACTCGTTTGAACCACTCGCTCCCGGACACCTGGGTGAAACACAGTGCAGGAACTCACTTGAAGGGGGAGCGGGGGAGGGGGTCCAGGGAGTGAATCAAGGCGCAAGGGACAGCAAGGAAGAGGAAGAAGGGGGCAACTAGGAAGGAAAAGGGCTCGTTCGTACTGGGGATAGGGGTTGAAGGGGTTTAGGAAGGGGAGACACAGACAACAACACACCCACCCAGGAACCCACAGACTGAAGGGCGGAGAGGGGAATGCTGGATTTTCAACCACACCGCGTTTATACTATAGCTCCTGGAGAAAGGGGGGGGAAAGGCAGGGATAGCAACAACAGCAAACAAGAACAATCACTAGTACAATCACTTAGCTCGTAGTGAGGCAGAAGCAAGGGGCCAGTCTCTCTCTCGATTACCGGCGGGGAGACACTGTCCCGCCGGCAACTTTATACCTTTTACAAGCCCTCCACCTGTCAGCCCTTGGAATCTGATCTGGGCCCCGCCCCACGCCGAGCGCGCTCTGCCGCAAGGCGCGCACTGCGTTGGGGAGGGGCAGGGAGTCCCCTCTCAGCTGTTCCTGACTGCGGAGGGGGCGGAGCCCGGGACGACGCCGGAGACGCGTCCCGCCGCCACGAGGGCGAGCCTTGTCCCCGGACAGAGGGGCTTGCTGCCGGCGCCCCCCGAGCACCCCCGGAACTCCCCCGCCGCCCCTGCCGCCGGGGCACGCCACGGGACCGGGGCGTGACAGGCGCCTTCCAAGTAGTGTCGGCAGACTTCAAAAGTGGTTTTGATGGCAAGGAGTTCCCGATCGAGGACAGTATAGTTGCGCTCAGCAGGCGTTAATTGTCTGGAATAATAGGCGCAGGGTAGTAGGGTGTCGGCATCCGATGCTGCTTGTAGTAGTACAGCTCCGATAGCAACTCCCGAGGCATCAGCTTCCACATAGAATGGTTTTTCAAATTCTGGATGTTGGAGCAGGAGTGCAGTAGTAAAAGTCCTCTTTAAGTACTCGAAGCTGAACTGTTGTTCGGGGCCCCAGAGATAGAGTTGGTGTTTTTTCAGGAGTCGTGTTAAGGGGGTTGTAATCTCTGCATAATTAGGAATATAGTGTCGATAGTTATTCGTGCTCCCCAGGAAGCGTTGTAATGGTTCTCCGCCTTGGGAATAGGCCAGCAGGCTAAAGCCTCAACCTTACGAGTATCCATCATAATACCAGTGGGGCTAATAACAAATCCTAGAAATTCTACCATCATGATGTGGAAGGAGCACTTCTCCTGTTTACAGTAAAGCTTATTGTCTCAAAGGCGTTTCAGTACTTCCCGCACATGTATTATGTGTTGTTCTCAGGAGGTTGAATACACCAGGATGTCATCCAAGTAGGCAATAAGATATACGTCGAGGATGTCCTGGAAGATATAGTTGATTAGATGCTGAAAAGCTGCCCGAGCATTGGCCAATCCGAACGGCATCACAAGCTATTCAAACAGGCCATATCGTGTACGAAAAGCTGTCTTCCACTCATCCCGCTGCCGTACCCGCAAAAGATTGTATGCTCCCCTGAGATCCAATTTAGTAAAGATACGGGCTCCTTGAAGGCGGTTAAGTAACTCAGGAATCAGGGGCAGGGGATACTGGTTCTTTATGGTGATACCGTTCAATCCTCGGTAATCCACGCAGGGCCTTAATCCACCATCTTTCTTTGGTACAAAGAAAATGGGTGCCCCGGCCGGGGAACATGGGTGCCAGATAAACCCTTGCTGAAGGCTTTCATCAAGGTATTGCTGTAACACTTGGTGTTCGAGGCCGGCTAGCGCATAAATGCGCCCAAATGGTGGTTCCTTGCCCAGAAGGAGATCGATAGGGCAATCATAGGCCTGGTGAGGTGGCAGTTCAGTTGTACGTTTTTTACTAAACACGTCCCGATAGTCTGCATACTCTGCCGGGAGGGTCTCAGTCATGGATTTGTGCGTGGTAGCACTCAGACCACCGATTCCTAGTTTCGATTGCAGACACTGTTGAACGCACCGCAGGGAGTCCAAATAAAGCTGTTTGGTCAACCAAACGATACGAGGGGCATGACGTCGTAACCAAGGGATACCAAGCACTACAAGAAACAAGGGGGTGCAGACCACATCAAAGTTCAACTGCTCCTGATGTGCCCCTATTGCACAAAACACGTACACGTCGTAATTGGTTCTGATATTAGAGGGGTTCCATCGATAGACTGCACCATCTCTGAAGGTACCTTAGGCTGGATGGGAATTGATCGTTCTCAGACAAAGCCAGCACCTATAAAGTTCCCAGAGGCCCCAAAGTCAATAAGGATCCATACCACCATGGAACGCTTCAGGGATACCTGCAAGGTGACTGGAACCGGAGATGGGAATTAGGAGAAGGCCTAGATACAGGGGATTGAGATGGTATTAGATCCGGGACGGTCCCTGTCCGTCCCGGCTCTTGGCATTTCCCAACTCTCTTCGACGGGAAGGTAGGGCCGGGCATTCTCCAATGAAGTGTGAGGGCTCCCCACAATAAAAACAAGAACAGGACACGCGACACCGTTCCCGTTCTTCCTTCGTTAAGGGGCCTCGAGAGGCTCCAAGTTGCATGGGTTCGGGATCGAGTACTAACGGGGCCCCTGGGGGCGGAGGTGGCTTGGCAAAAAACAGCCGCGCCTCCTGCCGGCGCTCCCACTTCCTTTCTGTCAACCATTCCTCAATTTGGAGGGTCAACTTTGCCAGCCCCTCCCAAGTTTTAGGAAGCGCAACAAAGGCAAGTTGATCCTTAATTTCCTCCCCCAGACCCTTACGAAACATGATCTTCAGGACATCATTGGGCCATCAGAGCTCTAAGGCGAGCTGCTGAAAATGGGTAATGTATTCAAGCAGGCCTCCTCGACCCTGTTTGAGGATTAGGATCGTGGTCTCTGCATCTCGAGTATGATGGGGGTGGTCAAAAAGGAAAGTAAACTCCTTAATTAACTTGTCATATTTAGATAACAAGGGGCTATTCCCTTTTAATAGGGTGGTGCCCCATTCCAAAGCAGTGCCACTAAGATTTCCAATAATAAAGGCCACTTTCAGGGCATCCGTGGAATAGGTAGTTGGTTGCACAGTGAAGGTGAGCCAGCACAGTGTTAAAAATCCCTGGAATGCCCACCTATCCCCCGAGAATAGGGCTATGCATGGGTCCTTTGGTTCCCGGGGACTATTGGAGGGGGGTGGAGCCATGGATACCAGAGGTGGTGGTGGAACCGCCATCACAGGAGGGGGGTTAGCCAGGGCGGCCGCACCCTGAATTTGTGTAACGGCTGGAGCCAACTCCCTCTACTTAGTCTGAAGGTCCTTGACTTCTATAGCTAGGAATTGGACTGCCAGCACAAGCTGTTTTATTTCCCCAGCAATATCCATGGCACAGAAGCCCGTACCTGGGCCAAGGGTGGCTGGTGATTCTGTCACCGGGGTCGGGGGATTCGACCCCACATGGGGGGTTCCACTCACTGCTAAGGCTTTCCTCTGGCTCAAGGAGGGTATACTGAGGGGTAAATGCCCGTCAGGATAGAAGTGCGGCCTTACGAGTCTCTGAGAACTCAGGCCTCTATCATTGTAGGGTGCCAAGGAGCACAGGGGAGCCAAGCCTTGCCCCACACACCCACACGTGGCAATTCTCCACGGGTCCAAAGGGGGTAGGGAGGTACGTGGGGGATTGCATGAAGGGGAGGAGAAGGGGGGAACCCAGGGGGAAGGGGTATAGGAACACAGGGACTCTCAACAGGGCAGGAGCGCAACCCAGGAGTGGGAGGGGGGAGGGGCAGTACACGCACCAAGCACTCTCTTTCAATCACACACACACAGACAGAGATAAAGGATCACACAAACACACGGGGCTCTTAGAAGGTTGCTTACACTCACACTCAGTCACCAAGGGTCTAATAATGTCAAACTTAGCTTTCGTTCGCAAGGAGCCGGTCTTTTTGTGATCACCAGCGCTGTGCTGCAGCAGCCAGTGCTGGGTTTTTAACAGGAAGACCCCGCCCCCGTGCGCGCTTGCAGGCACTCTGAGCGCCACAGCAGGGGCACGCCCACAGTGCGTGCAGGCTCTGGGGGCGTGGCCCCAGGATCCGTGCTGGGGCTAGTTGCCCCGGGAGACAGTGTAAGGGGGGCTGGAAGTGGTGCAAATAGTGGCGGGACCCCGCTAGGGCAAGCCCCACAGGGGCGCCGCTGCGGGACCCTCTGCCGCGACCGGGACCACCATCAGGAGGAGGGGCTCAAAAGCTGTAGGATCGCCCGTGACATCCAGAAGTGTGTGGACCACTGTGTATTCCCCCAGGTGGACAGGATGATCTCCCACCAGTCATCACTCTGTTCCACCACCCAGACCCTCCACTCAGTTGGTACTGCCAGGCATAGGCCGTAGATGACTGTTGTGGTGTCACTGGCCAGGTACTATGCTGACTGTATCAGCTCCCCTTACAGGGTGCCAATCTTCTCATGTAAGGCCTATTGGCAGCTTAGAAAGGCCTGTCTCTGGAGCCATGCCCTGAGCCAGTTGTGCACTGTGCTCCTGGCCCCCAGCCTGCAGTCGGTGTGCCGCATCACCATCCAGGGTCTGTGGATGACCTTGAACCACCAACAGTAGATGGCTTGGATCTGCTGAGTGGCTTGCAGGACCACCACAGTGGCATTTAGCAGATGCTGCAGGGCACTGCTGCTCCCAGACTCCATCACTCTGCAGGTAACATCTGTGGGGTCTGTGGCCAGCTTCATACCAGTGTCTTAAACTGCTTCCATGTCTGGGCAGGTGCCTGCCTGGGATTGGCTGCACGGTGCATGTGACCGACTCATGGTTTCTGCTTGGGTGCTATCTTCCTGTGCCCCACACACTCTGTAAACTGTGCTCCTGGCCCCCAGCCTGCAGCTGTAGCTGTCAGAATCAGACAGCACATGGGGCACTTATCACCCATGCACTATTTGCACTGTTCCACTATCATTGTGTTAAGAAATTCTGCATTTTTGATCTTTTCTTTCTGCAAACAACTCTAGGGAGTTCATGAGAGGTGGTGGTGGTAGACCTCCGGTCATGGGTGGTATTATAGAGAGAAGGGTATTATAGAGGAAAGGGTTAGCCTGCTTTATTTATTTCTACCCTGCCCTACTGGGGGGGATTGAAACAAAAGTACACTATGTCATGGAGTGTAACTACCTTGTTGATCACAGGAAATCTTTGCTGGAACCTCTGTGGAAGTGTGTTTTTTATCTGAATGCTCAAGAGAAGCTGATTTGGCTCTTTTAACATGATGATCCACATGTTTGTCAATTGGTCTTATTTGCTTATAAGGCTGAGACAGTTAGGAACAAGTACCCCTTGATTTATTTATCATGATTTGTTCTAATAGTGTTTTATCTTTGTATTCAAGGAATCTTTGTATGTATTACTTATTTCTTTGTATTTTGTTATTTATTCATTTTTGGGCCAGCACAAAACCCAGTGCCAAAATAAATTGATTTATTACATAATAAAAATAGACATAATAAAAATACAATGAAACTCTGTTTAAAAACCTCATTAAAGAACCTACCTTCACCCCTAACCCCTCCCACCTCAACCCCTAACCCCACTTGCCAATTGCTTTGCAAAAAAGAGAGGTTTTACAGCGCCTCTGGAAAACGCTCAGACTCAGGTTCTGACAGACCTCCGCGGAAAGGGAGTTCCATAACATAGGGGCAGCAACTGAGAATGCCTCTCCGCAGGCCTTATCGTATGAATGAGATTAGCAGGTGGTACCCGCAAGAGAGCTCTCCCGGCTGACTGCAGGAGTTACGATGGAGCATGGAAGGGAAGGAAGACTCAGATATGTGGGGCCCAGGAGGAGAGAGGGGTGAGTATAAAGGCGGGAGGGTGTTAGCTGCCAAGGGATTGTAATGAAAGGTAATGGTATGGCTCTGGGTGGGAGTGGTAACGGTTTATATACCTTTCTTTACAAAGAGTTGCTTGCCTCACCTTCCCTGGGGTCATAGCTGGTTGTTTGCTACTTCATTCCACTCAGTGTGGTGTCATAAGGCATCCCTTATGCAGTTGGCCATGTGCTTCTCAGTCGGGGCCCCTACTGCTTGTACTGAGCCACTGGGTCTGCCAGCAGAGAAAATTCCAGGTCACCTCTATCCATCTCCACTATATTGTGGAGGATGCAGACTGTGACTGTCAGAAGGCACACTGTCTCCAGTCTGAAGTCAACCCGCCTGGCCAGCAGTCTCCAGCGTTGTTTCAGGGCCCCGAAGAAGCACTCGATGACACCTTGGGCTGCAGTCTACCACCCATTGAAGGCTGTCTGCTCTAGGGCATTGGGCACAGGCTTTCATGAGCCACGGTATGAGGGGGTATGCCAGATCCCTCAGGATGATGGTCCTTATCTGTTTTGAGGACAACCCTGTTGAGAGCCTCCAGCAGTAGCATGACGTGTTTGGGGTCCATGGCTCCTTGTTTGCCTTCCATGACATGTGGTGACAGCTGTGTGCCACTCTTTTAGAACCCCTGCATGGGGGTCTGGCCCTGGGAATGGCAGCGCAGGGCCCATGACTACACTGGTTTTCCATGTTGCGTCAGCTGACTGACAAAGTGCCTGGGTATTGGGTGGGACAGTCTGCATGCACCTGGGTCTGTCTCCTAGTCCCAGGATGGGACTATGTGGTGCTACCCCAACGTGGAAAACAGACCGCTGTGTGCAGCTGAATCTCCCTGGGGGCCTCCTTGCCATGGGGCCCCATCAGGGTACTGTCTCTGCCAGGAGGCTGGTGACCCTGATTGGTGACGTGGAGGGGACCTGGGCATGCGTAGTGTTCCTGACTCACTCTGCTGCTGGGGGTGATGCTGGCAAGGAGCAATGAGAGACGCGTTTCTGAGAGGAGGGGATGTGTGCTGAGGGGGAGGGGTTTCCAGCGCCCCCATGACTCAACAGGACCTGTGTCCAGCTATCAGCCTGTGGGTCATGGACTTTGCTGCCTGCTGGGGATGCTGTACCCAGCATTCATGGGTGGGCTGGATTGCCTGCTTGGCCTTTGCTGCAATTTTCTTCCCCTGTTCCCTTTCCATGCTCTTAAATTTATCGGCACTCTGTATATTGTGCAAGTTGCTCCCTGCGGTCCACATTCTATGAGTGGCATGTTGAGATTCCTGTGTGTCCCCCCAGGTATGCACCTCCGTGTTTGACCAGGATTGCCAGGGGCTGAACCAGTTCCTGGGCAGGATGGGGTTGATGGCTGCTGCGGCTTCTTGTTTCCATGGTTTCTGTGGCTGTGCATGATGGCAGGGGATGGGCTACTGGGTAGAGTTTGGGGTGGGAAACGGCTGCCTATGCGATGTGTTTCTGGGGCAGGTCTATAGCAGGGGGAGTGCATGGCGGCTGCCTCCATAGCCTGAGTAGCTATGCTGGACACTTTCTCTTTGTTTCACTCCCCACGCAGTCCATGTGTGTGAGTGCTCCATGGCAGAGCCACGCGGCAGCAACAAAACACTGACCCACCCCAGTCAACTAGCTCATCTGAAAACACACAAGGATCTCACTCGGTTTGGGGTCAGGTTTTGAAAGCAAGGAAGCTTAGAAGCAGCACTGGAATGAAAAGCTGGGGCCTGACCCCACTTGATGTAAACACACCCTGTGTCCAATGGACAGAAGTAATGTTGTAAATTCTTATAGCCAGTCTTGCCATTTTAGGTGGTATCAAGACTGGAGATAAAATTGAAAAAATCTTGGGTTTTCTCGGAGTAAATTCCTAGCCCTGGTGGTTGAGGAGAAACACTTTCAGACAGATTTCTGTGGGCCTCAACAGCTCAGACACCAGCACTAGGTGTCATCATACAAACCTAGATTTATTTTTATTGCTATTATTATTTTAAGTGTCATGATTTTAAGCCAAACTCATGATTTGTGGCAGTGTCTGTGGGTGCAGTGTCTGACAATGCTTTTCAGACAACTGGACAGACCCAATTTATACCAACCAAAGATCTGGCATAAGAATGAAAGAACTGCCCGGGACGGGGGGGAGGGGGTCAGACCAATAGTCTATCTAGCCCAGCATCATGTTGCATCTATTGAGTGATCCATTCCTTGTCACTAACTCCCAGCATCTGGCAATCAGAGGATTCACCCCTGACCATCTTACCTAATAGCCGTTAAAGAACCCCATCCTTCCTGACATTATCCAGTCGTTGAGAACCCAGTTATACTATTGGCCTTTACAACATCCCAGGGCAGTGAGTTCCATAGGTTAGACATATGTTGTGTGAAAAAACACTTGTTTGTTTTTGTTTTTAACCAGATACCTGATTTCATTGAATGCCTAATAATTTCATTTAATTAAATATGGCCTGAAATGTATTTATTTTCATGTATTCCTCTGTACTGCTCTAACCCACCCTGTAGCAACCCTCAAACTCTAGTTTACCCAACTGCCATCCACAAACCTGAGTAGTCCCATTGAAGCCGAGTGGGCTTATTCTGGAGTATGTGGTTTGTGGATCACGGCCTCTGAGTTTCACTTTTGCCCTTCTCCAGGCCTATCAGGCCCAAGTTAATCAGGCCCCCCAAATTGTGAGGCTAAAAATCATAAGATTTAATTTTTAAAAAAAAAATGTTTGTTTCCAAGTCCACAGAACTGCTTTTCTCTGTCACCTCAAGGCCTAAAAATATCCCTTTTCTTTTATAAATTAATGCTTCACAATCTTGATTCCAGTCTTGTGATTGAACATAAGTGCCATACTGGGTCAGACAAATGGTCCATTGAGCCTAGCACCTGTCTCTGACAGCGGC
The DNA here is from genome assembly GCA_003113815.1 of Sphenodon punctatus. Classification (NCBI taxonomy): domain Eukaryota; kingdom Metazoa; phylum Chordata; class Lepidosauria; order Sphenodontia; family Sphenodontidae; genus Sphenodon; species Sphenodon punctatus. The sequence goes on from QEPC01014973.1 coordinate 345,353, forward strand.
CAATCTCAGTTGCTTGTAGAGGTGACAGCAGGGACCCATGTCATTTTTTGTTTTTGTTTGTTTTTTCATTATTTAAATATGTCATTTTCATTTTCAAAAATATCAAAACATTTTTATTTATTTTTTAATTATATTATTATTATTATTATTATTATAAACATTTATATAGCACCAGCCATGTGCCTGGCGCTGTACAGAACATAGAAATAGACGCGGTCCCTGCCTGTGGCTTACAATCTAAAAGACAAGGAGGGGGAGACAGGGAGAGGGGACAGTGGGAGAGACGGGAGAAGACGAACAAACATTCAGGTGGATGCGAAGTCTCAGGTGCGTGTGCTTGGCTTGGTTTTCCATTGGTTTCAATGGGAAAACACATTTTTGGCTGTACCTTTTTTTGGTTCATTATATTTTGATTAAACATGGGGAGATTGTACCTCAAATGGAAGGTGTGAAGTGTACCAAGTTCCAGAAAGATTGGATAAAGGAATCAGATTCTATAAGCAGTTGATTATGCTATTTTGCAAAAATCTTCATATACATTCCTGGCTGTAACTTCTTTGTGTCCCATATATTGTGGATGAAACATGGCAAGATTATACCCCTCCCCATGTTTAATATCTATGCCAACTTTCAAAAAGATTGGATAAAGGGTCCAGGTGGTATACAAAATTAACTTATAAATGTATGTCTGACTGTAACATCTTTGTAGTCCAACCAGTGTACATGAAATTTGGAAGGGCTGTATATCACATTTTCAGGACGATATCTGCTGAATATCAGAAATATGTGATAAAGGGTTCCAATTTTATATGCCTGCACAGCATATACAGAGAACGAGCCTATGCCAGGGATTCTCTTACGTGTCACTGTGGTATAAGATCGGTTTGCGATGCCAATTGGCCAGCAGAAATGTGAATAAAATATCCTCAATCTGTGCTGCGACCATCCGAACTTCTCTCCCCCACTTGTTACTGGGAAGTCGGAAGCATCTGTTTAGGAAAGAGCCAATAGAGATTCTCTTATGTCCTCTGTGGAGGCAATGGTCTCAGATACAAGGGGAGCCGGCCGGCCGAGGCCAGATGATGGACTCTGGTTCGGGGGGAGCCAGGAGAGGCTCAGTAGCAGTCCATCACTGTGGGGCTGTCATAAGACCTCAGCTCCCGCCTTCTGGAGCACCACCCACTGTAGGGAACATGGGCGGGGTCCCCTCCCGGTTGGTATCGACCGCGGGCCGCTTTGTGGGTTATAGCAGGGCAGAACGCAGAGACCTTCTGGGGAGTGAGGGCCTTAACAGCAAGGGTCTTAACAGGGGCCTCACTGCTATCAATGTCCATTGAGGATTTAACCATCAGTTCTTTCACATTTTCTTTCATGGTGGTGTATCTCATGGGCCATGACCTTGTTTGATTGAAAAACCCTTCTTCTGGGGAGATAGAAGTCCCTGGGAAGGGAAACAAAGGGGAACCTTGTGACGCAGACCCCTCCACTACCTGGGGATTGGTGTACGAGAAATATGGGATCCTCCTGTTTATGGCTTGCAGGGACTCCAAGGGTAAGCGATTGTACGGATACATCTTGACTCTTGCCTCCATATTTGGCTCGTCATCAAGAGGGGACCGGCTGAATCCCTGGGGAGTCGATAAGCCTTGAACTGTCTTGGTCCAACTTTGTCTGGGAAGGTGACTAGTTGTGACCCTCATGGTGGAGACCACAGGGGACACCACAGTGCCCTTTGGGGTTGCCAGCCCTCCAAGCTGAAGTAGTGAGGTTGCAGATGAAACTCCTGGTTCCCCCGCTGGCTCCTGCCAGGTGGTACCTATAACGGCAATTCATGAGCCAGACTGTGCCTGCGAGGTACCCTCGGCCTTGGAGACAACCCTCCAGGTTGCTGGTAGTATGACTGGTGTGAGGGTGGTACTGGGAGTATATAGCATCTCGTCTTGTGCAATCGACTGTGGCTCCTCCAGAGGTGCTCCCTTAGACATTCCCGCACTAAAGGGACAACAAGGGGACTGGAGGGTGGTGAACATGGCTGGATCTGGTAGCTTGTCCTCCGGGCCCTACCACGTGTTCTTTGTAGGAGGCAGGCCATCCGGAGAGGAACAGGAAGTGGCAACGGCTGGATTCAAGTCCTTGGATTCCTCCTCGGGCCTGTCTGCTTCCTCCTCTGTTACATCTTCCCACTCCCCTTCATCCTTGGAGGAAAGTTCATAGCCTGTGCTTAAGAACCCGAACTCCTGTGGCTTGGGAGGCAAGGGAGTAGACCTCCTGGCTGTTTGTCATGGCAGTGACCTCCGGCAGGTAGCTAGGAGCCCTGCTGCCGGAACAGCAATTGCTTGAGCCAAGTATCGCTTTACATGCTGGTGAGCATCCCACATCATTGGGGAGGGTTCAAGGGCTCCTGGTTGGTAGTCAAAGAAGGCCTCCACCTCCTGATACGACTCCCACTCCCAGGATGCCAGAGGTATCATTTGGTCGAGTGGGTGGAACTTCACTTAAAACCCCAGGTAATTTACTACAAGGCCGGCTGTAAGAGCAAGCCTTGTCTTTGGGGTGGAGCAATCTGTCAGGCTCCAGGGTGCGGAGCGGGGGGGAACAAGAAGAGAGGGAGAGGAAGGACAGGGTAAAGGGGGGAAAGGGTTGTCCACAGCATTGTCACTGAAACCTCTCAGCTGCTCTCCACTATTCGGGAGACTAAACGCTCAGCATGGCTACCAGACAAGCTGGTCTAAGAAGGCGTACAGCTCATCATTGAGGTCACGGACCAAGGAGCTGGATGAGGAAATCAATGACAGGGAAGCAGAAAGGGGAACCCAACAACAAGGGAGCTGGCAGGGGTAGTCAGCAGCAGGGAACTGGCAGGGGTAACCCAACAACAGGGAAACTGGAAGGGGAACCCAACAACAAGGGAGCTGGCGGGGGATAGCCAGCGGAAAGGGAGCTGGCAGGGGATAGCCAGCGGCAAGGGAGCTAGGGAGAGAACCAGCGATAGGGATGCTGACAGGAATAACCAGCGGCAAGGAAGCTGGCGGGGTAGTCAGCTGCAGAGGAGCTAGGGGGAGAGCCAACGACAGAGACGCTGGCAGGGATAACCAGCAGCAGGGAGCTGAAAAGGGGGAACCGACAACAGAGTAGCTGGAGAGGGCAGCCAGCTACAGAAGAGCGGGAAGGCTGGGGACAAACAACAGAGGGGTTGGAGAAGGTAACCAGCAGCAGGGAGCTGGGAAGGGAGAACCAACAACAGAGTAGCTGGAGAGGGTAGCCAGCTACAGAGGAGTGGAAAGGGGGAACAAACAACACTTCCACACACAAGGACTTCACAGGACAACAAGACTCATGCACACAGCACATACAACAACACAGTCACAGGGGGTGAGACAGATTAATGTTAGACCCAAACCAGAGGGGCACACACAAACCCACACCCAGGGAAGAGCAGTTGCTCCACCAACTTCCTGAGGCCACCAGGAGGTCTTAAATACTCCCTGGTGGCCAATCAGGAAGCCAGGAGACAGGTGACAGAAATGAGAAACCGGTGAGCAAGGGCGGGGAGCACACAGGTGGAAATACAGAAGGAGACATAGGGAGAAGGATGAGGCAGTCTATCAGGTGGCACAAGCTGCTACTGCACCACTTCCAACCCCCCCCCCCCAGGCCAAGGGTTCAAGAGCAGGCCATGACACTAACTAGTTTCCTCGGTTTAGCATAGTCTCCCTGTTAAATGTTACTGCAGTAGTTTTATTTACCATTCTCCCTCCAGTAATTATGTCAAATTTGATTATATTATTTTATTTTATTTATTTATGCATTTATATGCTACCCCCTCCTGCACACGCAGCTCGGGGTGACTAACAACATTTTAAAACATATAATAATAGGAGGGAGGTGCCGGGTCCAGGGTCCGCACGTGGGGGGCTGGTGCTGATGAATGCGAGGTCCGTTGTTAACAAGGCCCCAATTATCCATGATTTGATCTTGGATGGGGCCGTGGACCTCGCATGCATCACGGAGACCTGGCTGGATGATCTGGCCGGTCCAACTTTGGCGGATCTGGTTCCAGCTGGGTATGCCGTGCAGCATCAGCCCCGCATGAGCGGCCGGGGAGGAGGCGTAGCTATTGTTTTTAGGGAAGACTGGCCTGTTAGGAGGTATCCAGTGCCGGAGATTGTGGGTGTAGAGGCTCTGCACGTGGTGATCGATTTGGCTGGGGGCAAGCTAGGGGTGCTGCTGGTGTACCGGGCCCCTTCATGCCCGGCGGCATCCCTTACCGCTCTAGCGGAGCTGGCCTCGGAGGTGGTGTTGGGCTCCCCCAGGACTTTGGTTCTGGGGGACTTCAACGTCCACGCCGATGCCGGCCTTGTTGGGGCGGAGCGGGAGTTCATGGCCGCCATGGCAACTATGAACTTGTCCCAGGAGGTGATCTGCCCGACCCACGTGGGGGGACATATCCTCGACCTGATCTTCGGCTCTGGCCTTGAGGCGGGGGGTCCGGTTGTGGGGGAGGTGACAGCGGTGCCCTTGTCGTGGACGGACCATTACCTCCTTCAGGCCGGTCTTTTAGCGCGCCCCCTCCAGAAGGGGAAGGGACCAGTTAGGATGGTCCGCCCTCGGAGGCTGATGGAACCCCAGCGGTTCCAGGAGGTCCTGAGGGAGCTTACCCTGGATGTGGACGGTCACTCTGTGGATGAGCTGGTCCGGCATTGGAACATCTTGCTGGAGGAGGCCATTGACAGGGTGGCTCCGAGGCGCCTTCTGCCTCGGTCTCGTCACCGCAGGACCCCTTGGTTTACTGAGGGGCTGCGGTGTATGAAGCGTGTGGGCAGGAGGCTAGAGCGACGCTGGCGTCGGACTCGGTCTGTCTCCGATCGTCTTCTCCATAGGGCCCATTTGCGGTCCTATGTGGAGGCTGTGAGGACGGCGAGGAAGGAATTCCTCGCCGTCCTCATAGCGTCTGCGAAGTCGCGTCCAGCGGAGCTGTTTCGGGTGGTGCGGGGGCTGGTTAGTCCGGCCTCCCTCCGCCTGGATGGGGACTTGTCCCGGGCCCGCTGTGAGGAGTTTGTCATCTACTTCGCAGACAAGATTGCTCGGATTCAGGCCGATTTCGACGCTGGGTTGATAGCAGTAGGGGAAGAGCGCGGGGGGGCGGAGGGTCCGTCTGGTCCATCTTTATGGGGTGAGTTTCAGGAAGTGACGCCGGCCGATGTGGTGGATGTCCTGGGGTCTGTGAGGGCCACGTGTTGTCAACTAGATCCGTGCCCGTCCTGGTTAATAAAAGCTTCCGGGGAGACGTTGGGGACGGTGCTGGCGAGGGTGGTGAATGCGTCCCTTCGGCAGGGGAGGTTGTCGCCTTGCTTAAAAGAGGCTGTGGTGCGCCCCCTGCTGAAAAAACCATCGTTGGACGTAGACGCGCTCGCCAGCTACCGACCTGTCTCTAACCTTCCCTTTTTAGGGAAGGTTATTGAGCGGGCAGTGGCGCTCCAGCTCCAGGGTCATCTAGATAATATCGGGCTCCTTGACCCTTTTCAATCTGGGTTCCGCCCCGGCTATGGCACCGAGACGGCGTTGGTGGCCTTGGTGGACGACCTCCGCCGGGAGATGGATGCGGGATGTTCGACATTTCTCATCCTGCTCGATCTCTCGGCCGCTTTTGACACCGTGGACCATGGGCTGCTGTTGAGACGACTGCGTGACCGGGGGGGTCTGGACGGGACTGTTCTTGAATGGTTCCGTTCATTCCTCTCGGGGAGGAGCCAGCGGGTGGTGTTGGGGGAGGAAACATCGAGCCCCCGCGCCTTACCGTGTGGCGTTCCGCAGGGATCGATCTTGTCTCCATTATTATTTAACATCTATATGCAGCCCTTGGGGGAGGTCGTGAGAGGGTTCGGGGTGCGATGTCACCAGTATGCTGATGATACTCAGCTGTACCTCTCGTTTTCTACCGACCCAGACCCTGCTGTCTCGGTGCTATCCCAATGTTTGGAGGCCGTGGCGGATTGGATGCGGCGGAGCAGACTGAAGCTCAACCCAGATAAGACGGAGGTGATGGTGGTGGGGAGGGCGAAGGGGGTGGTGGCCCCCCTGATTGGGGGGGTTTGCCCCCCTGTAGCTCAGCAGGTCCGGAGTCTGGGGGTCATATTGGACGCAGACCTGCGGCTGGAGCGGCAGGTGGAGGCAGTCGCTAAGGCTGCCTTCCGCCAGCTTTATCTGGTACGTAGGCTGCGTCCGTATGTCTCTGGCCCGGACCTGGCCTCCCTCATCCATGCCTTCGTCACCTCGCGGCTCGACTACTGTAACGCGCTCTACGTGGGGCTTCCCTTGTTCTTGGCCCGGAGGCTGCAGCTGGTGCAGAATGCGGCGGCCCGTCTTCTTACGGGGACGGGTCGCCGGGAGCACATTACACCGGTGCTCCGAGCGCTGCACTGGCTGCCGATAGTGTGCCGGGCCAAGTTCAAGGTCCTAGTAATGATCTATAAAGCCCTATACGGCCTTGGCCCCTCTTACCTTAGGGACCGCCTCGCCCTTCGCGCCCCGGAACGGCTCCTGCGGTCTGCCGGGGGTGCCCTCCTGGAGGTCCCCCGTGTTAAGCGGGGGGCCACGATGGAGCGAGCATTCTCGGTGGTAGGGCCGCGGCTGTGGAACTCCCTTCCGGAGGAAGCTCGCCTGGCCCCAAGCCTTTTGACATTTCGGCGGAACTGTAAGACCTGGCTGTTTGCCCAGGCCTTTGGGAGGGAGGGGGGGGTGATTTTAATCCCCTGCCCATTTATCTATTTATTACTGTTTCCTAACCCTGTTTGTTGATGTACTTTATATTTATATTTTAACTTTTTAAATTGTTTTTATTGTTGTTGTAAGCCGCCCCGAGCTGCATTGCAGGAGGGGGCGGGATATAAATCTGAAAAAATAATAAATAAATAATAAAATAATAATAATTATTATAAAATTAACCCCACAATAAAACCCCCGCCCTAACCCAACCATCCATTCCATCTCCCTCGGAAAAGGCCCAGCAGAATAGCCAGATCTTACACTGTCTAGGAAAGGAGGGGAGGTCTACTGCCAGGCAGACCTCCAATGGGAGGGAGTTCCACAGCCACGGAGCAACCCCCGAGAATGCCCTCCTCATGGTCGAAACCCGGGGAACATCAAGGAGGGCGCCCCCAGCCAACTGCAGAGGCCAATCCAGAATCCAGAGGGTGAGGCAATAATGCAGATAGGTGGGGCCCAGATCGTTTAGGGCTTTAAAGGTCAAAACCAACACCTTGAATTGGGCCCAGAAGACTATCGGCAGCCAGTGCAGAGAACGGAGCACTGGAGTAATGTACTCATGACGACTCATCCCCTTAAGGAGACGAGCTGCCACATTCTGCACCAGCTGCAGCCTCCGAACTGTCACCAAAGGTAGCCCCACGAAGAGCACATTACAGTAGTCTAATCCTGAGGTAATAAAAGCATGGATGATTGTGGCAAGGTCCAAGTCCAAGCCATACAACCTAAGTCATCGTACCAGATGTAATTGGCAGAATGCGCCCTTCACCACAGCTGCCACCTGGACGTCCAGGCAGAGCTGCGGATCCAGGAGCACCCCCAGACTAGGGACCTGAGATACCAGGGGAGGATGGACCCCATCAGTGATGGGGACCATCACTCCCCTGGCTTTCCCCACAACCATCCCCTCTGTCTTGTTGGGATTCAATTTCAAGTGACTCCTCATCCAGTCCTCTACAGCTGACAGACACCGGGTAAGCACCGAGACTGCCAGATCTGGGTCTGATGAAAAAGAGAGAGATAACTGGGTGTCAGCATATTGATGACACCTTACACCAAACTCTCTGATGACCTTCCCCAAGGGCTGCATGTACACATTAAACAGGAGAGGGGATAAGATAGAACCTTGAGGAACTCCACGCATGAGGTCCTGGGGAGAAGATGAATAATCACCCAGCACCACCAGATGAGTTCTCCCAGCCAGGAAGAAGCAGCACCATTCAAGAACAGTCCCGCTCACCCCTGCCCGCTCCTGCAACCAAGTCACAAACAACTCATTATCAATGGTATCAAATGCAGCTGAAAGATCTAATAGGATCAACAGGGTAAAATGACCTTGGTCCAACTCTCGGTAGAGGTCATCAGTCAAGGCCACAAGCACAGTCTCCATGCCATAACCCAGATGAAAGCCAGACTGCGAGGGATCCAAGAAACTGATCCGGTCCAGATGCTCCTGAAGCTGACGAGCCACCACCCATTCAATAACCTTCCCTAAAAAGGGGATATTAGAGACCGGCCGATAGCTGGCCAGGGTGTCAATGTCCAGTGATAACCTTTTGAGCAGGAGCCGCACCACCGCCTCCTTGAGGCAGTCCGGCACCCCGTCCTCCCTAAAGAAGGCATTGACTATACATGGCAGCAACGGCCCTAGCGTCTCCCAACTGGTTTTAACCAGCCAGGACGGGCATGGATCTAATTCACAATAAGTGGCTCGAACAGCTCCAAGACATCTCCAACATCAGAGGATGGTACACATTGAAATTCATCCTATAAAACAGGACAAGTTAGTTTTTTTTATTTATTTATTTATTTGTGAAGCCGTTGGCTATTACAAAACATAAAAACAGGATCAGAAATCAATCTATTTTCTTGTAACATTACTATATCAATAAGTATTCAAAATAGAGTACACAATTCAATTATTAACTTCGACATAGACTAAAAATACCCACTTTATTGGGGTAGCCCCAAACATCACTCCAACGTAGCTGCTTCATCTGCCAACTATATACAGTTTGTGGGTACTCGTCCTTCCTATTAATCAATTGCGCCGCTTTGTACCTACGGGCAATCACCAATCCAAAATGCGCCACATCCCGGGAGGCAGAGGAATCTGCTGTGTTTAACAATAGCCCCAACATAAGAGAATGGTTATTTGGGACCCACTGAAAAGGGAGGGAGTCCTGAAGCCTTTTCTTTGGGACTGCCAATGCAGGGCAGTAAAATAAAACATGAACAAGAGAGACAGCCACCTGGGAGTCACATAGGGTACAGTACCTGTTTTCTCTGGGAATACCCATGTAGTGACCCTCTAGCAATTCTGGGGAGCAGGCACCGCACCTCAATTGGGTGAAGGCTTGTCTAACTAGTACCTCCCCCCAAGAAAATAAATAGATAGATTTTGGAGGGCCAAGCGAGGGAAGAAAATAATACTGTACCACTCTCTGAGACCTCAGTAAGGTATCCTCCAATTGGATCTCTTGATCCGCCAATCTCTTGCGGATTAATAATTTAGCTGCACCGTACCCTAACTTCTGCAGAACCGCGTATCAGAAGCCCAGCTTATGAATTTCCTCCATCATCTCCAGGTTCCAGGAACTTAATTATGTGTCACTGCAAGGGAAATCAATGCCCCATCCTTCACTGAAAACATGTACTTCTTGAGCCAACAGTTCAGCATTGTAACCAACACAATCTGCCTTAATGAGGAACAAAGAGCTTCCACTCTCAATATTACCTGGGGGGTACCCCTAGGTAGGCCCAAGATTGTACGTATGAACCCGTTCTGGATCACTTCAAGTTCATGCAAATAACCCGGGCCCCAGACCAGAATTGCATACATAACTTGTGGAATCACTTTTGCCTTAAACAGGCGCAGAGCCAGAAGGGCCAATTTTCCCCCTACGCCCCTGTAAAAACCCAGTATACCACTTGAGGTACGATTGGTCTGGTCCCTCACCACTTCAAAGTGCACCCTCCACACACCTGAGTCTGAGAAGATCACCCCCAGGTATTTGTATGATGATATTTGGTCGATTGGGGTTCCCCCCATTGACCAGCGATGGTTCCTGTGGCGGGCTGGATGCCCCAAAACCATCACCTTAGTTTTTTCATAATTCACCCCGAGGCTCTCGTTTTGACAATGTGGGGCTCGGGGGGCGTTGCGCGAACCCCATGGGGAAAGGTAGGCTAGATCGTGCACTCAACCTCAGGCTACAGGTTGGTTCCGGGAAGGGAAGGGCGTTGCATGAAAAAGGACCCCTCAGGTTCTTGTGGTGGTGGTCTGGAGGGATAAACATCTCCCCACCTAGATCATCATAGGGGCACAGGCCAAGCCACTTCCCAACCAGGGAAGGCCACACACGAGTATGCCTTACACTCAGGGCCCAGGACCAGTAAGGGGCGTAGAGGAATCTGGTGGGGGAAATCACAGTGCAAGGTTCTCAGGCAGGGGGGAGGGGAAAGGACAAACGTACAATCAGGGCCCCAGGACACCACATGTCAATAATAAAGGTAATGGACGTACTTACAGTTAGACACAACACGCTCTTGCAACCACACTCACTCACTCAGTCACACACAGTCACGCTCAGCTTTGGTCAGTTGTTACACAGCAGTTACAGGGATCAGCAGGGGGCCAGTCTCACAGGGCGAGGCTCTGTTCACCAGCGAGGCAGCTCTGTTTGCCTCTTCCTTACAAAGGCGGTACCTGCGTCTTACTCTGCAGACGCGCAGAGCGGTGCAGGGACATTCCTGGGGGCGTGGCTAACTGTTGTGCCTTTGCGGGGGGCGGCCCCGAGGTTTCATAGGCATTGCGTTGTGACACGCTAGGGGGCATGGCTACGTGCCGCGGTGCTGGTGTCGGGGTTGACAATTCCGTTTGCTCCAGAGGCAGGGAGTCAGGTAGGCTGGGGAGTCTATTGTCTGCGGGACCCCTTCTTTGGTACCACCTCCTTCCCCATCTCCTCAGGCCCCAAAGCCTGACAGTACCCCCCCCTCCATGCCGTCTCCAGGGGGTAGATGACGGCTTGTGGGGGTACCGGGCATGAAAGCGATGGACTAAATATGGGGCATGAACACTGGTGGCAGGCTCCCAGGAATTTTTGGAGGCATCATGGCCCTTCCATTTGATTAAATATTGTAGGTGTCCTCGACTATGTCGAGCATCTAGGATCTCCTGTATCTCAAATTCTGGTTCCTTCGTCCCGCGTACTGGTATTGGTTCTGGTATTGGTTTATTTAATTAATCCACCTCATGAGTAGTCTACCTCTGCTCCTGGCCCCCATTCAGCTATTATCTTTGTCCTGAACCTTAATGGGGTCGGTGGGGCCTGTCTGGTCCCAGCGGACTTTAACAAGGACACATGGAATGTCGGATGGATGCGATAATGTGGGGGCAAGGTAACAGTATAGGCTACATCGTTAACCTTTCGACTGATGGGAAAAGGCCCCATGAATCTGTAGTCGAGTTTCAGAGACGGTCGCGTGGAGGGGTAATGGCGTAGGTTGACCCATACGAGGTCTCCAATCTTAAATTGTGGGGCGTGTTGGTGATGTTGGTCGGCGTAGTACTTATAATGTTGAGCCTTTTGTAACAACGTTTGTGCTGTTTTCAAGACTTGAAAGGCCTGTTGGTGGATTTCAGTCCAGTTGTAGGGTACCCCTTTTCGCAAAAGTTTAATCAGCGGCTCCATTACGGCTGCATACTGCGGAATATATTGACGATAATAATTTGTCATCCCCAAAAAGCGTTGTAGAGCCTTGACAGACGTGGGAGGTATCCAGGTTAAGATGGCTTTTACCTTGGAGTCATCCATTTTCAGACCTTCAGGGGAGATAATAAACCCCAAAAAGGCGATAGTAGAGGTGTGGAACGCACACTTGGACAGTTTACAAAAGAGACGATGGGTGCAAAGTTTTTCCAACATGGTTTGTACGTGTACTACGTGTTCCACTTCCGAGGAAAAATAGATTAAAATGTCATCCAGGTAAGCAATAACATAGACATCCAAGACCTCTCGCAGGACATCATTAATAAAATGCTGAAATGTGGCAGGGACGTTGGCAAGTCTGAATGGCATTACAAGGTATTCAAAATGCCCATATCTAGTTCGGAATGCGGTTTTCCACTAGTCCCCTGCGTGGATTCGCACTAAGTTGTAGGCCCCTCGGAGATCTAATTTGGTGAAGAGCCGTGCCCCCTGGAGGCGATTTAACAATTCGGGGATAAGGGGAAGGGGGTAGCGTTTCTTCACGGTGATGGCATTCAGTTTGCGATAATCTATACAGGGTCGAAGCCCTCCATCTTTTTTGGGTACGAAGAAAAGAGGGGCCCCCGCAGGGGAGATGGAGGGGCGGACTAATCCCTTTTGTAGATTTTTGTCTATATATTGGTTTAGCATTTGTAGTTCAGGTCCCGATAAGGCGTAGATGCACCCATAGGGAGGCTGAGTGCCGGGAAAAAGGTCAATAGGGCAATTGTAGGGTCTGTGCGGGGGAAGCATGGCTGCTTCCTGTTCATTGAACAAATCAGCATAACCTTGGTAATTCCAGGGTAACCCAGGAACTATTGCTGCAGTAACAGTGGCACCCAGCTGAAGAGGTGATCCAGACGTTTCTGCCGTAGTGCAACTCAGAACAGTGACCTGCCACGTTCGGGTCTGCCAATTAATAGATGGATTCCACTGCTCTAGCCATGGAAGTCCTAGGACAATAGGAAAAAGTGGGGAACACACGACATCTAGCTGCAGGAGTCGGGTGCCCCCCTGCACCATCAAGGGTAGGGGAGGTGTCTGCAGGGTAATGGGTCTGGACACCAAAGGGGAACCATCTATGGAATGTATCGCCTCTGCTGGCACTTGTGGTTGCTGTAGAATACGGTGTTGCCATAGGTACCTTTCGTCAACAAAGTTTCATTTAGGGCCCAAGTTACCAAAGTTCGGGTGGGGCTAATTCCCAACATTATGGGGATACGTAGGTGCTGGCGTCATCCCAGCGAAACAGTTGTGGAAGGAACAGCTTCGCATAGGGGCAAGGATCTATGGCTCAGGATGCCCCCTATACATCCCAAGCAGCCGCATTTCCCGGCTCCTGTCAACTCGAAGGCAGTGTGGGACAGTTGCGGACGAAATGTGTCGATCCTCCACAATAATGACACAGCCGGGATATCCACATGCGCTCTCTTTCCTCGCTCGTCAAAGGACCCCAAGAGGTGTCTACCTGCATCGGCTCCGGGTCATCCTTGCGGGGCACTTCGCTGAGCAGGGCCCCTACAGGTGATGCTCGTAGGGGCGGTCCGCGGGGAAAATCTGAACGGTATTCTCATCGATGTTCATTTAGCCGTTCCTCAATCTGCAACACCAAGGTTACTAATTTACCCCAGGTCTCAGGCGATGTTGTAAGGGCCAATTGGTCTTTAATATCATCGTTTAAACCTCGACGAAACATTACCCTTAAACATTGTCGGGCCAGTTTAACTCTACCGCCACCTGCTGGAACTTTGTAACATAGTCCAACAGTGGCCCTTTACCCTGTTTCAGAGTGGTAATTATGGTTTTGGCGTCTTGAAGCTGATGCGGATAGTCATATAGGAATTTGAACTCTCGCACAAATTCCTCATAATTCTCAAGCAAGGGGCTATTACTAGTGAGAAGTGGCATAGCCCAGGACAAGGCATGACCTTCGAGAAGTCCTATTATAAAGGCGACTTTTCGAGCATCCGTATTGTAGGTTCGGGGCTGGGTCTTGAAGGTAAGCTCACACAAGGCAAGAAATCCCTGAAATTGCCGCCGATCCCCTGTAAATTTAGAAATGATGGGTCCTTAGGTTCGCGGGGCACCAGGTTCGCCACTTCTGGTTGCACAGGTGGTGCATGTGCTACGTGGGGAGGGGGCTCGTTGTCCCGCCGTTCCTTGAGGTCCTTCACCTCCATGGCCAAAGATTGTACCATGTGGCCTAATTGCTGCACCTCTGCAAGCAACTTCTCCATTGGTACACTAATTATATGTTGAGCCGGTGAAACTGTGGGGTTCGGGGGAGCGGTGCGCGCACCCCACGGGGAAAGGGAAGGGAAAGGTAGGCTAGATCGTGCACTCAACCTCAGGCTACAGGCTGGTTCCAGGAAGGGAAGGGCGTTGCCTGAAAAAGGACCCCTCAGGTTCTTGTGGTGGTGGTCTGGAGGGATAAACATCTCCCCACCTAGATCATCATAGGGGCACAGGCCAAGCCACTTCCCAACCAGGGAAGGCCACACACGAGTATGACTTACACTCAGGGCCCAGGACCAGTAAGGGGCGTAGAGGAATCTGGTGGGGGAAATGACAATGCAAGGTTCCCAGGCAGGGGGGAGGGGAAAGGACAAATGTACAATCAGGGCCCCAGGACACCACATGCCAATAATAAAGGTAATGGACGTACTTACAGTTAGACACAACACGCTCTTGCAACCACACTCACTCACTCAGTCACACACAGTCTCGCTCATCTTTGGTCAGTCATTACACAGCAGTCACAGGGATCAGCAGGGGGCCAGTCTCACAGGGCGAGGCTCTGTTCACCGGTGAGGCAGCTCTGTTTGCCTCTTCCTTATAAAGGCAGTGCCTGCGCCTTACTCTGCAGACACGCAGAGCGGTGCAGGGATGTTCCTGGGGGCATGGCTAACTGTTGCGACTTTACGAGGGGCGGGGGCGGCCCCGAGGTTTCGTCAGCATTGCGTTGCGACATGCTAGGGGGCGTGGCTACGTGCCGTGGTGCTGGTGTCGGGGTTGACGGTTCCGTTTGCTCCAGAGACAGGGAGTCAGGTAGGCTGGGGAGTCTACTGTCTGCGGGACCCCTTCTTTGGTACCACCTCCTTCCCCATCTCCTCAGGCCCCAAGGCCTGACAGACAATAATTTCTGAATTGGACCGTCGCCCGGCGGAAACCGGCCCTAGAGCAAGAGATCAAAATGGCATCATCTGCATACAAAAGGGCGGGGACTGACCTGTCCCCAACCACCGGTGCATGCGTGTCCCTGGAGTTTAAAAAGGTGATCACATCATTCAAAAAGAAATTTAAAAGCATTGGGGCCAGAATACAGCCCTGCCTCACTCCATAAGTTACTCGAACTCTGGGTGTCAGCCCTCCGGGATCTGAGCAGCAGACCTGAAGGGTGTTTTCCTTATGGAGCTTCATTATTAGGAATAATAAGCAGGGGTCAATTGAAGTCTTGTGAAGTTTGTACCACAAGCGTGATCTTGAGACTGAGTCAAAAGCCCTGCGAAGATCAACAAAGCACAAGAAGAAGTCATGCTGTTGAACTAAGGATTTCTTAATTAATGCTGACAGGATCAATATATGATCCGTGGTAGATTTACCCTTTTGAAATCCTGCCTGCTCTGGCTCCAGAATATGGAAGAGTCCAGCCACCTTTGCAATTTAATTAACAAAAGGCAGGCATATAGTTTCCCTACCGTGCTTAGGAGGCTTATCGGGCGGTAATTACCGGGGGAGGCGGAGTCACCCTTCTTAAATATAGGATAAACAATGCTGCTTAGCCATGAGGCTGGAATCTCTCCAGACTCATTAATGATTGTAAATAGAGGGGCCAGGATACCCGCCCACCACTCGGGTGCACATCTCAGACATTCCGAGGGGATGAAATCTTCGCCTGGGGCTTTACCCGGTTTAAGTTGGGAAACTAGCTCCACAATCTCCTCCGTAGTAACTGACGGCCACTGAGGAAAGCAATTTATTGGGGAAGTGGGCACTTGGAAATGGCCCAGTGAGGGAAGAGAAAAAAGTTCTGAATAATACTGAACCCAATGAGCTGCTGTAATATGAGAGACTGGTGAAAATTTCCCTCTTAGCCCTGTGGAATGAATCAACTCCCAGAATTCATGGGAATCACCCTTACCTGCTACTCTCTGCAGTTTCTCCCAACTTTTATGCTGGAATTCCCACTTCTTGAGAGACAATAGCTTCCTGTACCTAGATCTAGTTAGTTGTAACTGGGTACGGGTTACCCTAGTAGGGTTCAAGCTGACTACCCACATAGCTTTCCAAAGTGATGTCCTTTCGGTTCTACACTCTTTGTCGAACCAACCATAATTGGAATTACTATGGTGTGGGTTTCTAGGTTCCGACAAAATCGGGGCCAGCTTCCTAATTAAATCTGTATAGTAAGATATACTGTCACAACCCATGCCCTCTATGCCCTTTTTGCAAACCTCTGCCTCCGTTGATAAAATGAAAGACTGAATCCGGTCCTCTACTGCCTGGGACCATTTGACCTGAACCTCTGTTATGGTAAAGGAAGACTCAGTCTCAGCTATTGTTGGCTCCCCAAAAAGGGGGCAAGCCAGTTTTCCCGAGAATGACAAAATTAAAGGAAAATGGTCGGACTCTTCTCTTGGACTAACCCTTAATGAGTGAATGTTTTGCACCAGGGCCTTAGAGACCAAAAAATAATCTATGACACTGGAGCCTAGATGGGAATGGTAAGTGTAATTGCCCTTCAGGTCTCCCCATACATGACCGTTCAGTAAGGCTAGATCAAAAACATCACAAAAGTTGAATAAATATTTAGACCCTGGACTAATTGTCTTGTCCTGTGAAGATCTTACTACTAACTCCATAGGATCCGAAAACTCATCTAACTGGATGCCACCTGACCCTACCGCTAGGTTGCCGGTTCTGATGTTGAAATCCCCACTGACAATAAGATTGGCCAGGGGATATAGTCACTTGACGTCTGAAAACAGTTCTATCGCTACTACCCAGAAATTCTCAGGGAAAAAGGGTGACGCTAACGGAGGTAAATACACGATACCTATTAGCATATCATACTCTGTAGGGAAGGTACAGTGAAAAATTACTAGATTTGATTTGAAAAAAGCCACACGTTTCACTTTAATCATAGATTTTTTTGAGACTAACGGGGCCAGACCACCACTGGGTCTACCCATGGAGACCGATGGAGTAGCATGAATGCAATAAACATCGAACCCCCCACAGTTGAAATCATACAGACTCCAAGTTTCTTGGGCCAATAGAATATCAAGCCCCTCAATAAAAACATTAAAATTCTTATCCAGCTGACAGGAATTCCATCCCACTATGTTCCATGTAGCGATCACTAAGCTGACTGGAACAGCAAATGACTGTCACACGTCCCTGTCAAAAACCGCTGGGGAGGCCCTCCGTGAGCTATCCGGGATGCCAACCCCACGCTTTGGGGATGAATAAATTACCGATTCAAAATGCTGGGCACCTAGCTGATCCTGGAAGCCACAGAGTAAACTGTTCTCCCTTGGAAATCCCTTAGAATCATCTAACTGGGAAGAGAACCCAACCCGGTCCCTGGCATCCACTGGGTCCAGCCATGAAACCTCCCCCGCTCCAGTTAATAGGCCCAGAGTGCCTCTCACCATAGTTAACTTAACCGGGGAGACTGCTGGGGGAGGCAAATTAAAGTTTTGTGATATTACCAAGGGCAACCCCTGGCGTTTCTTACTTACAGCCCCATGCTGTTTTAGATCTTTCAATTGGGAGCATAATCGTTCTAAACAAGACATTAACTTCCCTTGAGACATTTCCATGAAGGGAGGCTCATCTATTTTCACGCAAAGAGCTGTGTCCTTTACCTGGATGTTATGCTGGTCTACTTCCATCTCTGTGGCGTTCAAGCCCTTATACCTCGGGGACTATCTTAAGTTGACCTCCATAGTTGTAGGCCTGGAAGGCAAGTTCCTGGCTCCCGATATTGGCAACCTAATGTTTGAGATATGTGGGGAGTCCCTACAGAGAGGAACTACTTCCTCTTGACATACCAACCCAGACAAGGACCTATAGGCTCTGGAAGGATATACTGCCACTTTGTTCAGTCGGGGGCGGTTATCCATTCTAAAATTAACCCACACTTCTGAGTGGAATTTAATGATTACCAGGTGTCTAGATTTTTAACTTAACCAGAACCTAGAACAGTAGAAATGTCACGCCGAGTGATCGGTTCATTTAAAAGGACTCGTAGGTGCTCGGCTGTGTCCAACGGGGTGTCCCAATGGGGGACCCACCTGCCTACTGGAGGAAGAACTACAAAAATAAGATTCAGCTGGAGTAACTCAAATATATCTGAGCCTAAAGGCTCTGGATGTATTAGAGGTAGGTCAGGAGCCAGTGCAGGATCCAAAGGTGAAAGACTAACTGGGGCCAGTGATTTTGGGTGAATTTGCTGGACACTTACACACACACACACACGGCTGTCAGAGGTACAAGGGCCTGGTGCAGAATCCAAAGATGAAAGAATACCTGGGGCTAGGGATTTTGGATGAATTTGCTGGACACTTGCACACATCCCTGGATGTCTAGAGGTACGAGGGCCCGTAGAGTGCTTAGTGGAAGCGAGAGGAGGGCCCTTATGTAATAACACAGAGTCCATTTAGCCTATTTAGCTAATTTAGCTGCTGGAACATAAACATAATGTCTCTGTAGTTAGTGAAACATGATCGGACAAGAAGTTCATTAACCGATCGCTAATCATTGGAGCCGGATCTTCTTTGGTTGAGGAGTTGTTGTGGGGGTTCATACGAAACGGCGTAACTTGGGGGACAGTGGAAAGTGGACTACAGTGCTCCGCAGCAGACAATGGAGGGCATGATTCCGAGGGTGCAGAGAGGTTACCATACTTCATAGGAGGAGAACGCCTGGCCAAAGCACCCGGCGGTACTGGCATATTTCGTAGGAACCCATCGATCTTCCTCTGCTTCGCGTATACTGTAATTGGTAACAAGGAGTCAGCCAGATCGGCGCAGGTTCTCTTATTGCTTGCAGTCGCCGTTAAAAAACAATTTAGAAAAAGAAAACACGAAACACAATAATCTAAAACCAAACGCTGAACCCCCGGCACCTCCGGCCTATGCCTAAGGCCGCGTGCACAAGGGCACGCCCTTTCGCACACAGCCTTTAGGCGTGCACGCCCGAGGCGCAAACGCTAGTGCCATCTCGGGTTTAAATCCCCGCTCTGGGGGCGGGATCAATCAGGGTAGTGACGTGGCAGTGATGTCAATCGCAGCCCAGCTGCTCGTCCTCCGGGGGACTGGGGTCCTGCAGATCTAAGCCCCAGTGACTCGCTGCAAGACAGCCGTCGGGTGGGGGACCAGCCTCCCCAACTGCTCACCCGCTCAGCACACAGTCAGTTCCCTGCGCCCAAAACAGGACAAGATGGGGCTTCAACTGCCTCTGGTTCACCCACTGTTAAAAGTGCAGCGTCAAAACCGTGATGAATTTGAGTGATTTTATCTGCAAAAAATTCCACAAACAAGTTACAATGAGCATTAGATAACTCTGAATCCAGGCAGAGGGAGGCCAGACTGACCAGCATCCTCACTACCCGGAAAAGCTCAGCCAGACAGGACTTAGCTGATGCGATGAGGGCAGCAAAGAAAACCTTCTTTGCTGTCCACACTGCCATGGCATAGGTATGTAACCAGACTCTATGTTGCAATTGGGCAACTTCAGTGCGAGAACGATGCCACTGTCACTCTAACCGCCACCCTTCTTGCTTCATCTGTTAAAAGTGCAGCGTCGAAACTGTGATGAATTTGAGTGATTTAATCCACAAAAAAGTCCACAAACAAGTTACAGTGAGCATTAGATAACTCTGAATCCAGGCAGAGGGAGGCCAGACTGACCAGCGCCCTCACTACCCAAAAAAGCTCAGCCAGACAGGACTTAACAGATATGATGAGGGCAGCAAAGAAAACCTTCTTTGCTGTCCACACTGCCATGGCATCAACAACAACAACAAAAGTTTTATTTGTTTAGCCTTAGGCCATAACTAAAATGATATACCATTTAAATACATTAAATCCACAAAACAGGGTAAAATACATCTGTATAAATATAAATAAGCAGAATATTAAATAGAGTTCACAAGAGGATCATTTTTCCCTTCCCAATCCTTTCATGTCAAACTCTTCTTAAAACCCTATGTGATAGCTTAACCACATAGACGATTAAAAGGACATCAGGAAAAGAACCTGAGAACAAATCCACTACAAGAGGGGATGCCCTATATCCAGCATACGCAACCCATAGAAAGGTACAAAATGCCTTGCCCTTCCCGGGGCTTGTGGCGGCACACTTGACCCCTGCAGACTACAATCCAGCTGGACTAAAATTGTAATACAGTACTTAGATAGAAAGGGGTGAGCGTGCGGCATATTGTACTGAGTTTTAAGACCCATAATACTAATATATAGTCAAACTACAGGAAAGTCAGAGGGAAATACAATAACTATAAAATTTGCTAGGCAGATTACAAACAAGATTCACAAAGATAATAAATCTCAGTCTACCCAATCCTCCCATGTCTTACCCTTCTCATAACTATGGCAGCACCCTTAGATCTTATGGAGGTATCTTAACCAAAAGACACATTATAGGGCAAAACTAAAGGAGCAGTCCCCATATAACACTGTTTGTACACTCCCTAGGGAGGTAACGGAATGCCTTGCTCTTCCCGGGGCTTGTTGCGACACACTTGACCCCTGCATTTATAAATAAATACTCTGATATAATAATAATCAAAACTCTGATCAAGCACAAGCCACAGCCATATCCCACATAACATTGACATGAAAACCGTCAGAAGAGCAACGTAATCTTGTGGGCATTTAGCCACAAATTCAAACGCGACTGTTAAAGAGCAAAAGTAGCTAAGCATCAGTCAAATCTGCAAAACCATTGGTCCCATTTTCCTTCAAATATCCTGGGCTAGCAGATTCATCTAGACATCTAGGTAACCAAATTTTCAGTACACGTAGAGACATAATCTCGGGCCATTCTTGCCATCCCAAAAATGACTTCCCGGGATTTACTTCAAATGCAATATAACAATAACTGTAGAGGTGGCCGATTATCCATCTGCAAAAGCCATGGTGTCAGATGGGTCTCTCTAAGAAATTGCATCCGGGGACATGCAAACATTAGGTGGGGAAGATCTTCTACTAATCCTAAGCCACAAGGGCAGGTCCTATCTTGCCATCGCACACCAGATCTCAGCCCTTTCAAAACATTAGATGGAAGAAGATCCAGTCTAAGCAAGGTCATAGCCCTCCTTAGACCCGGGACTTCCATCGTTTCCAGGTATTCCTCACACATAAATGTCTGCTTGAACATTTTATAAAAGGGCGCACAGCTAAGCGAGTATATGGTGCTCAAATCGGTCTGGATGGCTTGATCTCTCAGCTGTTTGTATATTAGGCGCTTTTGGGAACAGAGTGGCAAAGAACCTAACATTTCTCTTGAAAGACCCAAAGACTGAAGCTGCCTAACAATTTTGTTCCTCCAGAGCCTGGGAGAAGGCCATTCCCTGCCTCAAGGTAACATTGATGAGGCAGATGGAACTCAGGCATGTTGGATATCTTGGACCAATAATTCAAAGTTGCCATCTTTATTTTAACTTCCATTGGGAGCATTCCTGTTTCAAATCTGAGCATACAAGTCGGGACCGATTGCGGGACCATAAGAATCGCTCTTAAGAAGCGGTTTTGAAGTCTTTCAAGGTCTCCAGTTACAGACGGTCCCCAGACTTCTGACCCATACAATGCCACTGGTCTAGTTTTTAACTCAAATAGTTTCAGGACTGGCTTTATCAATTGCCCCCCATGGGTCCTCAAAAATTTTAGGAGACCCCCAATTGACTGGGAGAGTTTTAATTTAGCACCCTCTACGTGGGGCTGCCATGAAGTTGAGGCTGAGAAACGAATCCCCAGATAACTGTAACTTTTAACCTGCTCCAGTTGTTTCCCATCCAGCAACCATTCTTGTCCCCTAGATCATTTGCCTATTACTAAAACCTTGAATTTGTTGTGATTTATCACAAGGCGCATGGCTGAACAAAACTGGCCGACTCTATCTAGCATCCGCTTCATTCCTAACAGGGCTGGTGATATTATCGCCATGTCATCTGCATATAGCAAGATGACCATGGGTCTATCCTGAATTTTAGCTGGCAAATAGTGATCACCTTTCAAAGCAGAGACTATTCCATTAACATAAAAATTAAAGAGAAAAGCTGCCAGTACACAACCTTGTTTGACCCCGTTGGTAACTAGTATTTGATCCATAAGATTGCCACCCTTGTCTAATCTAACCCTAGTTGTCGTTTTGGTATACAGGGCTTGAACCAGACAGGCCAACCTTCGATCCATATTTGTACTATAAAGTTTCTCCCAGAGCAAATTTCTGTTGACTATGTCGAACGCTGCACTTAAATCCAGGAAGGTTACCACCAACCTCCCCTTTCTAACTTTTACATATTTATCAACCAAATGTGTCAGCGTTAGACAATGGTCGATGGTTGCATTCCCTGCCCGAAAACCTGCTTGCTCCTCTGGGAAGAAATTTCTGACTGCAGCCCAAGCTTCCAGTCTGGCAAGGAGAATCCTGGCATATAACTTGGCCACAATATTTATTAAACTAATAGGCCTGTAATTCTGGGGTAACGCCATATCGCCCTTTTTATAAATAGGGACGATAATACTGATATTCCATCCTGCTGGAAACAGCCTATAGTTTGAAATTGTGTCGAATAACTTGCCTAAAATTGGCAGCCACCATTCGATATTGCTCTGAAAGATTTCTACAGGGATACCATCTATCCCAGATGCTTTCCGCAACTTAGCTTTAGAAAGGAGATCCCTAATTTCTTCCATGTCCACTGGGCTCCAGTGGGGGAGATCTTTCATCCATTCCAAATCCAAAAAAAAGTTATCTGGCATCCGATTCAATATCATTGAAAAGTGCTGATGCCAAAGATTGGCCGCCAAGATTGCCTGTGTCTCCTATTTCCTATATCCTGCTTTAACCAGAGACCAAAATCTGCCTGCATTACCCTGCTCAACAGCCCCTGCCAATTCTGCCCAAGCTCTCTGCTTAAATGCCTTTTTCTTAGCCAGCACCAATTTCTTGTACTCAACTCTCTTACGTAAATACTGTATCAATTTGGTATGGGAACTGCTGACCTTAGCCTGTCGCCCCGCCCTCCTAAGTGCCATCCTATATCCTTGGCACTCCCTGTCAAACCAGGATGGGTAGGAGAGTTTATCCTGTTTTCTGGAGAGGACACCTTCCTTAAAATGAAGAAGCAAAGTGGCAAATAATCCATAAAGCCCCTCAGGGTCATCCTCTCTAAATGCCAGAAGATCCTGCTTAAGCTTCAGGGTTTCCCTGTTCATAAGCAATTCTTGCACTTTAGTGCTTGACCTACTCCCCCATATCAATGGTGGGGAAGAGTCTGCTCCCTCATTCCCCTGGACTGGGGGCTCTTCCACTAAAGTTGGCACATCTATCCTAAATTTCAGCCCTAACGGGCAGTGTTCACTGAGGCCCTCCATCAGGACCTCGAAATCCATACACCTGTCAGTCCAGGCCTCTTGAATACAGATGTAGTCAATTAGACTACTCCCCTGGGCTGAGAGGAAGGTGTACTGTCCTTCCCCATCAGCAGGAAATCTGCCATTTAGAACCATCCACCTGCCCCGATACAGGAACTTCAAGAAGGAAGCACCTTGGGCATTAAGCTCACTGTCCCTAGCAGCTTGCAAAGGATAAAATAAATCATCCTTCTCCTCCACCCCCAGCACTTTAGCCTGTCGCGCTATCTGATTCCCTATTCTAGCACTGAGATCTCCAGCCAGTATAACTGGGATGTCCGCAAGATCATTGACAGCTACTTCTAAAAAATCACCCAATTGCTCCCAGAAACCCTCCATCTGCTCATGGGACAGGGCAAAATAAATATTAATCAAAAGAAACAAGAATCCCAAGTCTGTCCTGAATAATACCGGAAGGCTGTGGGAGAATTTGGCCCTGTAGCCCTACACCTGTCTTCAGCAAGGTTAAGAGTCCCCCTGAGGGTCTACCATACTTTGCTCCTTGTACAGCCGGTAATTGCCATAGCTGGAATCCTGGCAAGCTTAAACCGGCTCCATCAATCAACCAGGTTTCCTGTAAGCAAATGGTACTGTAGGGGGCACGCAGCAGCTGGAATCCCTCTAACCTAAACCAATCTATGCCTAGGATCGAATTGATATTTTTATTTAAGGAAAAGTTTCTAGCAGAATTCCCGTGTGGATACCTGAATAACTAACCTTTCCTTTTAATGTATAAATCTAGTACTATATGCTGTATATTGTCTGTATCCATCTAAGTATTTTCCCACTAAAGGAGAGTAGGTGGGGCTGCATTTGTCAAATGTGCCGCCATAAGCCCCGGGAAGGGCAAGGCATTTTGCAACCATACCAAGGGACTGTATAACTCCGATATACGGGGCTTAAAGTGTGTTATGGTCAAAAGTCACACAGGGGTAAAGGAAGTCATATTTTCAGTATTTTTATTGGTTTTGCTGTATTTTAACTATATTTTAATGTTATGGTCCTCAAATGTAGTACTTCATCCTGCATGTTGGTTTCTTGGAAAAAAAATTCTATACATGCAGATTTGGGATTGTTTTTTTGCAGGGTTCAAGTGTGCCGCCACAAGCCCCAGGAAGGGCAAGGCACCTTGTACCATATAGGGTAGTTATAAGATACAGGGATGTTCAGGAGTGGGTTCACCCCGTGGCGGCCCCAGTCCTGCCTCCATCTTTTTCCTCAGCTGTGATACCATGGGGTATGACAGGCGAGGATTTGGAAGGCAAATAAATAAACAACTATCCTTCTGCTAATTATTTTATTTTGTTATTTTTATGACATTGTAGTATTGTCGTATTTTATAGTTTTGGTACATGGAATTGTAAAGTATTATTGTTATGGCCGATGACTAAACAAATAAATCTTTTTGAGTTTTGAGTTTTGATACAAAGCAGTTAAGGTTCAGAAGCACCTTTCCCTGGACCACTTGCTTACTGTCACCAATGGAAGTACTGTAGGGGGCCAAAAGCTCGCGAACCTCCCAGTTTAGCAACCACTGCCACCCTGCAATATTCCAAGACATAACACTCCGCCAGGTCCAAGCTGGACAAGGGACCTGGGCCACTCCCTGTCAAAATAAGTTTGTTTGTAGTCCTGATCCTGCCACAGAGCCATGCCCAGGATCTATACTAACTGGATTATTTTGGGTCAGATCCCCAGAACCCTCATCCCTGTGCTCCCTTTCCTCATACACTCTCACCCTCCTATCCTCTAATACTCTACCCTCAGGGGGAGAGACCTGTGCACTGCACTCACTACTGCACGGGTTCACAGTCCCTAAAGTTAGAAGACTAAGCTCCTCTGCTGCCTCCTGTAAATTCCTGCTACTGACTCTCCCACTTACTCCTGACTCTACCAACTTGTCCTGGGCCAAAACCCTTGTAATAGGTAAATGGCCAGGGTCAGGGGTTATCATGGCAAGACTCAAGGTCACTGCATAATCCCATTCCTTGCAGATGAGTTTATCCTGAACTGCGAATAACTTCCCCATAAACAGGTCCTGGTCCTTGGGTGTTAATTTATCAAACATGGTTACTACTTGATTTTCTGAGGCAGCTGAGTCAGATTTGTCAAAGCACATCTGAAAGAGACACCCCGTAAGATCATCCATAGAAGATACCTCTCTCTGCGGGCCTTCAGCCATGCTAATTAAGGTGCGCTCGGCACTCGAGGGTACGATTGACAGACTTGTACTAGCTACCAGTCCTGGGTCACTAGCTTGCTCCCCAGTGTTACCCGGAGGCCCTACGCTATTACCCCCAAGCCACGCAGGTTGGGCATCAATTTCCGTCCCTGGACGGCCTGCAACTGCTCCGGTCACCCTGCCCGTTGGAGGATCCTTCCCCGCTCTATGGGGTGCAGAGTGATAAACCACCCTGTCTATTGAGACCCCCCACTGCAGTAGCAGACGTCTTAATCTAAAAAAAATTAAAACCCACGACTCTGTACTGAAATATACCTTACATGTTGTAGCTTTTCTACCCTGATTTAGCATGACCACTTTTCTCACATCCTCATCAGATAAAGGCTCCCTAGAGAGGAAAGAAAGGTTTCAAACAGCCATGCTCTTACTATCCCAACTTGGAATGATCCCATTCCATAGTGGTCTGACTTTAATCCACATGGCCAGTTTATCAATCTTCATCTCCTTGTAATTTGGGTATCTGTACCCCGCTAATAGGGCATTCCTATCCCTGGGGACCCTCGGCCCATGCAAATTGTAAGTTGTCCCAGAAACCTTACTAGGCCAAGTCCCGCCTTGCTGGGAGCCCTGATCCCCCAATGCGCTGAACTCCCCCTCTCTCAGAAGCCTGAAAGCAGTTCCCCACTTGTCAACAGCAACCTGGAGTGCAGCAATCTTCTGCACCACATTTGAATGGAGGTCTTGCAATTTGCTCATAGAAGCCGCTAAATCGGCCACAGTAGTCCTTGGCCGTCCATCAGGGTTGATTAAAAACTCCATGCCCACCCCTTGACCTTTATCGGGGGAGACAACCATTTGATCAATCCGGCTTTCTAAGCCAAGGGCCCCCCCACCCCCTACAGCCAAGGCACAGAACCTATTACCAGCCAAAACATCATCCCCAGTGTCAATAATCTGAGGCCTTCTAACCAAGTCTGTAATCCTGGCCTGTTTGAGTCGTGGCTGATTGAGGGTTGGCGGAGAATTGTTCTGTCTATAGCGCTTCCGTTCCACCATAGTGAAACCACAGACTCTCGACAACCAGCCACGCTTGTGGGGGTCCGAGGTGTAGAAGTTGTATGAAGTCTACAACTAACCAGGGTGACAGTGGTATGACATACGGTGCAGAGCCCCACTCTAATTTGATTGTTCGTTGTCAGCACGCCTCACCACATCACTGTGCAAGTTGATCACGGTGCCAGGTTCACAGGACCAGGGGGACTGGGCACTGCAACTGCGTGCCCCACAATGGGCCCGCCAACGGGC
This sequence comes from Sphenodon punctatus, assembly GCA_003113815.1. NCBI lineage: Eukaryota > Metazoa > Chordata > Lepidosauria > Sphenodontia > Sphenodontidae > Sphenodon > Sphenodon punctatus. Next base: position 372,019 of record QEPC01014973.1, read on the forward strand.
AACACCCTTTGGCTGATGCCCAACGGCTGACACCCAGCGGGGCCCAGCCCCTGAATAAGTACTACCTGTAGGGGAGAAGGGAACCAATGAGGGCTAGTCTACACGCAGGCACCCTCCTACTCCCAACTGCTCCTTGGCCAACTGCACCAGGGAACCACTGCCATGACATAGGTATGTAACTAGACTCTATGTCACAATTGGTCAACTTCAGTACGAGAACGATGCCACTGTCGCTCTAACCGCCATCCTTCTCGCTTCATCTACCGCAGCTCCTCTGTATACCAGGGGGACCTGCATTGTGGGTGATTCAGGAGCAGATGCCTGGGAGCCGTATGGCCAATGGCCTCCATCAACACAGAGTTCCAAAAGGTCATGAGGTCATCGAGTGAATGGCCATCAAAATCAGAGGGAATATTCCCCCAGAGCATTCCGAAAACTCTCTGGTTCCATAAGCCTTTGGGGGCAAACCAACCAAACTGGCTCTGCAACCTCCCAGGGACCGATGTATGCCAGGATGTTGGCCTAGAGGAGATAATGATCTGTCCATGACAAGGACACTGTTGACACCTCCCCCACCAATGGATCCCTCACTTCAAGGCCGGTGCAAAATATCATATCCAGTGCATGTCCTCCAAGATGTGTGGGGCCCACAACTCTCTGAGACAGGCCCATGGTTGCCATGGCAGCCATGAACTCATGCTCTGCCCCTCCAAGACTGACGTCGCCATGGATATTGAAGTCCCCCAGAACCACAGTCCTGGGGGAAAGCAAGACCACCTCTGACACCAGTTCAGTCAGAGCGGGCAGGGAAGCTGCTATACAAGTAGGTGCACAGTATATCAGCAGCAACCCCACTCTGTCTCCAGCCAAATCCAACACCAGGTGGAGGCCCTCAATTCCCATGATAGGTTGCACAGGAAATCTCCTCACAGGCCATGTTTCCTTAAAAATAATGGCTACACTGCCTCACCACCACCACCCTGCCCCTCCAGCCATAGCTGATGCTAGATGGAGTACCCAGCTGGAACAAGGTCAGTCAATATAGGCCCCGTGTCCAGCCATGTCTCCATACATGCGAAGTCGGCTGCCTGATCCAGGAGCACCTCCCAGACCGTAGTTGACTTATTGGCAACCGACCTCACATTTACCAGCATCAAACCAAGGCCAGGGGGCCTCTGATTGATGATCACTTCACCACCTGACAGGGGGCCATTGAGCGGTACAGGTATTAAACATCTGTCCCGTTCCACAGATCTAACTCACCTCCCAAAAGGACCATAATTCCCCTAGCCTGTCATGACCCCTATGACTGTGGACCACCACCCCTGGTCCCCCCCAGTACCCCCTCCCAGAGGCTGTCCTGCCAGCTCCCCAAGGGAGACCCCCCACCCTCCAACCTCCCCCCTATCCTCCCCTCTCACAGGAGGATACCCCTCCCTAAAGGGGTCATACCCCTCCCTCACACTGAGGGGGTCAGCCCCTCCCTCCCTAACCCAATCCTATAGTCATAGGGAGAGCAATACATTTCAAGAAAAACCCCTCCTCAAACCCCCCTTCCCCTACTCTACCAAACACCGCTAACCCACCCCCCACCTCCACAGTGTCACCCGCTCAACTTAATAACCTCCAGGCCCTCCCAGTCCTGCTAAGGGCCACGCCTAGCTGGAAGTTCTGGTTGTGTGTCCTGGCCCCGACCCCTCCTCCACAGGTGGGGAAGGGGCTTGGTGTCTCCTGGAACTGGGAAGCACAGGTCCAGGGGATGGGGGAGAAATCCTGTAAACATTTAAAGAAAGGAAAGCTGATGAATATGAAACATCAGCTACTAAGTTACAAGTTTTCTTTTTAAACTAAGAGAAAGAAGGCAGAACTTGGAGCTATTTCCGAGAGCATTATCCATCCACCTTGTAGGCTAACCAGCTCTGATTCTCCCTTTGCAGGCAGTCTAATAATTAACTGCTATGAATCAGCCTGGAAACTCTGAGGAGCAACGTGGGGAGGGGGGGGGGGAGTATCCCACGCTGGAAGCAGAAGATGTCTTATGTTCTAGTGGCAGAGAAGACAAAGCACTGGCCTTTGTCTTTTGGTGAAAGTGTTATGGACCCCTGGAAATGGGAGATCTGGTCTGCTTCAACCCTCTGGGAATGTAACTCCCTGTACCAGGGCATGGCCACACCAGGGGTAAGTCTTAGCAGGATGTTGGCCTAAGTCACATTCATGTAGGGGAATTTCAGCTCATATGTCCTTTATTCTATTCAAAGTGGCCCACTTTCTACAAGTCCCTACACAAAATTCTTATATATACACAATGTCCAATCTGGCATACAGTCCTACATACAGTGTTCAGACCTGAAGGTTTGGGGCTTCTCCACTCCAGGCCTCTGGTTGGGTACAGACCCCTTTTAGCCCAGGTTGGCCTCTTGTAGTCTCAGGTTCTTCTCAGTGTATACGTCATCCCTTACGTTGCTTCCAATCAGGTCACCACTTTACAGGCCAGGAGCCAGTCACTCCTGCAGCCTGCTGAAACCTCCTACTCCAGCAGCCCCCTGAGCAGGGTTTGTTCCTTTTGTACTCTCTCTGAAGCAGAGCTCTCAGCCAGCTCCTGCACTCTAACAGGCTCTCCCTTGCACTGAACCCTATTCAGGTTTTTAGCCTTCATGTCCAAGCTTAGCTGTGAGGCATCAGGTTCTGTCCTCCAATCCAGATATCACCTGAGTTCTGGGGCAAAAGGCTGCAGAGACAGACATTTGGGGACCCCATGAGGTGCTGGACCTGAAGGGTTCAGTGGGACCTGACTAGAGGAACTGGCAGTTGGTCGGACCTGACTAGAGGAACTGGCAGTTGGTCCCAGCCATTCCTCTGAACTTGTACGTTTGTAAATAAACAGACTTCTAATCTATACCACACTGTAATACCACACTGTGAGCAGGGCCCTGAGCCAAATGTCGGTCAACAATTTGCGGATTTCCTGCAGAATCTCCCTCTCCCCACAGAAATCTCCTGCCCCGCTTCTCCCAGCGCAGAATTTCCAGCCTGCGCAGGGGAGATGCAGGCAGGAGATTCCATGGGGGGAGGGGTATGAAGAAACCCTTATGGCTCCCCCCTGTAGGCCAGACTGCATTGGGGGAGGGGATGCCAGGGCTTGCCTCCCCACACCCTCCCCAGTCTAGCAAATCAACTTACCCATTAGCAGCAGCTCCATTCGGCACTTTTCAGCCGGCTCCTTCTGGCCACTTCATGGTCACTCCCAACGGGGTTTCCCAGAGTCCCCCGAGAGGCCACGTGGGACAGGCCAGGAAGCGGCCAAAAGGAGCTGGATGGGAAGTGCTGAGAGGAGCTGCCGCTGCCACCAGATGAGTTGATTTGCCAGGCTGGGGAAGGTGCGGGGGGGGGCTTCCAGGGCTTGCCCAACATCGCCTGGCTTATGGGGAGGAGCCCATGCACTGCATCTGCCAGGCTGGGGGGGAGGCGAGCCCTGACAGCCACCACTCACCCAGCACAGCCCGCTCCAGTGCAGCGTGGTGCAGTATCATGCCCTGAGCCTCCCAGACTCCCATGGAATTTTAAAAAAATTCTACAGGAGAATCGGGGCCCTGGTTTACACGGATGCCTTCCCCCCCCCAGCCCCCACCGGGTGTGCAATGGGGGGGCATCCGTGTGAACACTGTGGTAGGTGGGGGGATGGGTGTGTGCCCATGGGAACACCACGGGAGG
>QEPC01014973.1:375857-419018 GCA_003113815.1 Sphenodon punctatus
CCCCCCCCCCCCGGCTGCTCAGAATTCAGGTGGGTATGCGGCTGGGGGGCAGTCCATTCACTAAATCCAGGTGGTGCTGTTCCAGGTGGTGCAGGGGCTGGTCAGTCTGGCCTCCCTCCACCTTGGAGTAGAGTCATCTAGTGCCCGCTGTGACTTTGTCAGTGGGAGGGGGGAAGGGTCAAGGGAATGAGGTAAACACGACCTTCCACGCACACTACTCACACACAGGGGGCTCTGTTGATGGGGATGGGGGGAAACGAGGCCCGTCAGGATAGTGTGTGGGCCCTTTCCTGTGCTACTGCACCAGGAAGTCAGGCCCCTATCATCATAGGGCACAGAGCTATTAGGGAAGAGGAAGGGATCCCACACACTCCAGAAGTTGCACCGAGGAGGAACGGAAGGTCTTGTGGAGGGAGGTGCACAGGAATCCAGGGGAACGGGGCCCAGGGTCAAGGTAGAGACAAGGGGGGCTGTCACACCAGGGGGGGCAGGGAGTGAACCCCAGGAATGGGGAGAGGGGAAACTCAGGCACCCGCAGGCCCAGTCTCTCCAGGCATTCGAGCTCTGTTCACTGGCACCGCTCATCGTGCAGCGCCAGCAAATAAAGTGCAGGCCCCGCCCCCTGCACGTGCCTGGAGGCGAACAGAGGAGCGGAAAGGGGGCAGGGCCCTCTGATGTGGTGGAAGGGCCCTGGCTGATCAGGGCCCTTGGAACTCCTATCGGGTGTTGCCAGGGCAGCTGGAAGTGGCAGCAGCTCCAGGGCCTGTGTCACATTGTCTGTCCCGGCGCTGGGGTGGGACTTCTGGTCTGTGGGCTCAGCCACCGGGAGGGGGGGCGGTGGCCGCAACTGGCAGACTTGTTTGTGGATTATTTTGCAGATAAAATCGCTCAGATTCACCATGGTTTTGACACTGCATTCTCAGCAGTAGGGCAATTGGAGGTTATGGAGGCCCCGCTTTGCCCTTGTTTGTGGGATCAGTTTCAGTCGGTGACCCCTGCTGATGCATAGGATATTCTTGGGACTGTCAGGACCACCTGTTGTGAACTGGACCCTTGCCCATCCTGGCTGGTTAAGACCTGCTGGGAGATGATGGGGCCGTTGCTGACGGGGGTGGTCAGTGCCTCCCTTAGGGAGGGCAGGGTGCTGGGCTGCCTTAAAGAGGTGGTAGTGTGACCCCTGCTCAAGAAACCATTGCTTGACATTGACTCCCTTGCCAGTTATCAGCCGGTCTCTAACCTTCCCTTTTTAGGGAAGGTTATTGAGCGGGTGATGGCCTGGCAGTTGCAGGAGCATCTGGATCGTGTCGGCTTTCTTGATCCCTCACAGACAGGGTTTCGCCTGGGATATGGCACCGAGACTGCACTTGTGACATTGGTTGATGATCTTCGCCGAGAATTAGACCAGAGCCGTTTGGCCCTGTTGATTCTATTAGATCCATCGGCAACGTTTGATACCGTTGATCATGAGATGTTGGTGACACGTCTGTGGGACTATGCAGGGGTGGGCGGTACGGTTCTTGACTGGTTCTGCTTCTTCCTGGCCGGCAGAACTCAGCGAGTGGTATGCGGTGATTATTTTTCATCACACCGAGACCTCATGTGGAGTCTTGCAGGGTTCTGTTTTGTCCCCTCTCCTGTTCAACATGTAGATGCAGCCACTTGGTGAGGTGGTCAGGAGGCTTGGCATGTGGTGTCATCAGTATGCTGATGACACCCAGCTCTACCTCTCTTTTTCATGAGACCCAGGCCTGGCAGTCTCGGTGCTTAACGGGTGCCTTGATGCTATGGGGGACTGGATGAGGGCAAACTGACTGAAGCTGAATCCTGACAAGACAGAGGTGATGTTGTTGGGTGAGGCAGTGGGGGTGACAGCCCCCATCATTTATGGGGTCTGCCCTCTGCTGGTTCCCCAGGTACGGAGTCTGGGGGTGCTCCTTGACTCGCAACTCTGCTTGGATGCTCAGGTGGAGGCTGTGGCAAGGAGTGCCTTCCGCCAATTACATCTGGTGCATCAGCTTTGGCCGTATGTTTCGGACTCTGACCTGGCCACCGTCCTCCACGCCTTCATCACCTCTAGGCTTGAATACTGTAATGCGCTCTATGTGGGGCTACCTTTGGTGATGGTGTGGAGACTGCAGCTGGTGCAGAATGCAGCCCCTTGAATTGGGCTGCCGGGAACATATTACACCGGTTCTTCGGTCTCTGCATTGGCTGCCTGTAGTCTTCCAGGCCCGATTCAAGGTGTTGGTGTTCACCTATAAAGCCCTAAATGGCTTCGGCCCAACCTATTTTTGGGACCGCCTCACCCCTCAGGTTCTGGATTGGCCCCTACGGTAAGGGGGTCCCCCGAGTCTGCCGGGGGGTCCATGATGGAGAGGGTCTTCTCAGTGGCTGCCCCACTGCTGTGGAACTCCCTGCAGGTGGAGACCCATTTGGCCCCGGATCTCCCCTCGTTTCAACGTTGTTGTAAGACATGGCTGTTCCGCCTAGCTTTCGGGGGGAGGGTGGTGGGTGGTTAGGGATTTTTATTCCTCCCTTTGTTGTTGTTTTAAAGTTGTTTTAATGTTTTTTAATATTTGATGTTGTGCGCCGCCCAGAGCTGCCTGTGGCAGGGTGGCGGGTTAGAAATTTGTAAAACTAAATAAATAAATTGAATAAATAAATAAAACATCCCACTGTTCAGGGAAGTGGGTAAGAAATGGGAGGCTTAAAAGCAGATGACTCCCCCAGGTTAGCAGCCAGGACTGGTGGGTTCCCGCTACTACTCTTAGCTTTTAACTATTATTCTTACTTTACTACACATGGAGACTCCCAGCCAAGGGAGGCCCTAAATTCAAGTTTATTCAGCATAGGTGCATGTCTGCTTAGCCTAAAATCTCATTATAAATCCTGAAACTTAATTGTCCTGGTTTAGTTGCATCAAGCAATAAAGGTCTTTGATGGTTTCATAAGCCACATACCCTGAGCAGCCTGGTCTTTGCAGAAGAAAATGTACTTAGCTGGTCAGGGGCAGGATCCCCTAAACTGTGACTTAGCATGGAATCTCCACCTCCTTTAATCCAGTGTTGTGTTTAAGTAGCATACAGAAGTCCTTTCAAATTAGATGGTGTAGGAACAGCAGCAAGTAGGGTTACAACTTACCATCTCTCCAGATTTCACCCTGGTTTTGACCCAGAATCTCTAGGGGGAAACTTGATTTCTCCTAGTTAGTCAGGGGTTCCTGTGGGTGACCTGAAGAACAGGGGTTTCTGGAGGTGGCAAGGGGAGCCAAATCAGAAAGGGGGCAGGCCCAAGGGACTTTCCTGCCCCCTTTTCAGTATTTCTCCACTCCATGGAGTACTGTGATGTTACAAAGCTCCACAAGGGGGTGGTTATGTCAGGAAAAGGACATGGCACCCCCTTTTCCCTGCCTCCTTTCCAGTGTGGTTCCATCCCCTGTGGTGTGGTGTGATGTCACATCACAGAAAGGGGCATAACAGCCCCCTTTCCTCACCCCCTTGAGTTTTCCTCCCAAAGCGAGGTGGTAGCCCTAACACCAAAGAGCTGGAATATTAATAAAGTTCAACTGCTTTGGATACTGGAGATGCAGCAGGTTCTTCCCTTAAGAGAATCACATAGGAAGACAACCTTTGGGGCAAGAAATGACAGTAGTTCAAGTACAAGGAAGCCCACGTAGCTACTATGATTAGAGTCCGTTTGTTGAGCAAATGGTGGTGAACAGTAGAAAGAAAAGATGGAGGTACTTAATGTTCCCAAAAGCTTTCCCTTTGAACCCTGCACAGCCCCCCTGGGAAATAAGCCTCTGAGGGTCCATTTCTGCTTGCCAGCTCCATCAACAAAGTGGTTGCAGTCTAGGGCCGCAATTCACAAAACACTCCGGACTCAGAATAATAAGTCCATAGGGATTCAATGGGATTACTCCAGAGTAAAGTGGTTTGTGGATCGCGGGCTCGAGTTGGAACAAATCTACAAAGCAATTTGAATATTCATTGAATTGTACAAATCTGTATATTGAGATCTGAATTTTGCCTCCCAGGCAGAATCTTAGAAAGCAGAGTTTGCAGAAGGGTAGTGAAACTGTTCCAAATTTTTACTTCCCTAATTTGCTGTTCCAATATTTGTTTATCTGCCCTTTCAATATTTGTTAACTGGCAATTCAATTGTTCTGTGGTTCGGTAATTTGTGATTTGCTGGCTGCAGTCACGTGGGTGTAAGATCCAACATTAGATTGGATGAGTAAAGGTTAATGGTTTGGAATGCTGAATACCACGCTCGTTAGAACTTCAACTTCAATCATGAAAATTCAAACTAATCCGAGATAATGAACTCTGAGTTTGTATGAATACTCAAATTTAATTAATCATTAATGGAAAAACAAATTTCAGTTATGATTCTCCAAAAAGAAAAGCCCAATTGGTTTCAGGTCTACTTGAATGTATTACTGTCTTCCTCGGAGCAGAATCTGGCTCCTTTGCTATAGCCGCATCTAGAGGGCCTGGCCAGCATGCACCGTGCAGTGGGTATAATGCTCTAAATAAGGAGATGCTTGGTTTTGACTCAGAGGCTCCAGATGAAGCCCTAAATTAGCCGGGAGCAACCTGGTAACCCAGAAAATCAGGGTGGCAGGGACCCGCCATAGCAGAAAGGGGGCTGGCATTGTGATGTCACTACACTCCGTCAAGGATGGCATTACATCAGAAAGGGGCATGATAGCCCCTTTGGTTCACCCCCTCTGGATTTTTTCCCCAATAGAGGTGACAGCCCCATGAGTTGGATTATGGGGTTTGGCCCTTAAGGATTATGTTGTAACAGACCAGTCAAATCTGCCTATTGTAGAGTTAGCTTTCTGTTGAATAACACACAGCAGAAGTTTCTTCAAAACAGAACTTTACTAAGAACTCAGAAGACATGCCTCCATACTCTACAGACTGCATGGGACAAGATGGAAGACAGGGAGAGGAGGAGATTGGAGACAAGGAGAAAAAAAACTGTTTCATCCCCTGACCCTCCCTCTACTGGACAAGTCCCATATTAAGCTTGCAGGGCTTGCAATGGACTTTTACTTGTGATTTGCACAATCCAACAGGGTCAAGCTGGCTCTGCTGACTCACTGAGACAGTTAAATCCTTACTCTATGGAAGTGAGGTGGGAAGGGCTCTGTGCAGAGAAGTCCCCTTCGCCGCCGCAATGGTGGTGATGGGGTAATTGTCCGGCCCCCTCCATGAGAGGGGTGGAGACTGGACTTCAATGAGACTCCGGTGGAGCACATTAGAGCGCTCTGACCGGGGAGGTGGTTGCCTGGCAACCAGGAGAGCGTGCGCGAAGGGACGCCGTGCTCAGAAGTTGAACGAACTCCGCCCTCTTTAAGAAGGGCGGAGCTGTTCTGGCCGCATGAGCGGCAGATCGAGCGGGGAGAGAAGCAAAGCAGCAGCAAGGAGCTCTTGCTGCTGTGCCTCCACCTCGTGGTAGTGTAGGGATTCCGAGGAAGGAAGCGAGGAAGATGGGCTGCACAAAAAAGAAAGCGGCGCCAAAGACCACAAGGAAACAGGGCAGTAACCCCCAGGGCGGTGGCACGGGGGAGAGGACTCCAACCCGAGAGGAGCTGATGGAGCGCCTCGCAGCCTGCGAGGCCATGCTTCGGGCATGAGGCCCACCTACCACACAGCCTCCCCCCCCAGGAGCAGCCAGGGCCATCCAATCTAGGCCCTGCCCCATTCCTAATGGGGGGCCAGGAGGCACAAGGACAGGTCCAAGGGGATTTTCCCCCAGGAGGGCAGATGTAAGGAGGGGCAGAGCCCACTAGCCCCCCGCCCGTGGGAGGAAACAGAAGGGGCAATAGGGCAGTGATCCCACCAGCCCAATTTTGGGAGGAGGGAGGACCGGGAGTAAGCACGATAGGGCCCAGAGCAGGGCAGGCCCAGTCCTAGCAGGGCAGCCATAGGGGAGCCTCCGCCACAGCAGAGGCCGGCCGACCAGGGGGCTCACGACCCCGGATATGACCAAGGAAGGGAGGACCAGGTGAGGGCCTTCACCGTGGTGGCACAAATTCACACTAGCTCCAGCCCGACCAGGTTGACCTGGGCGACCGGGGATCCGGGGGCCCAAGGGGACCAGATGGGGGTTCCCGGATTGGCCCAGTACTGGTTACAGGGGGATGGCAGGGTTACGGTGCCTGCACCGGGTCCCCCGCCGAGAGTTCTGGTATCCCCACCTGCGGCCATAGGACCTGATGGGCTGACACTAACACCCGGTTATGAACCCCCAGCGACTCGGAGGCGAATGGAAGAACCGGTTCAGGAGGGGACGAGCACTGACTTTGCCATGTGGCAAAGGATCATCGCCCTCGAGGAGACATTGCAAGGTCCCCCGGCTAGGCAGGAAAGGGGGGACAGCGCCGCGTCACTCAAAAGGACCCCACCACAGCTCCCAATGGCGCAAGGTGAGACTCCCATCCAAGGGGGGATGATACTGCCCACCAGGGGGAGGGAAGGATGAGCCCTCTGTGAGGGGGACATCATAGGAAGTTCACACAATGAAAGTGGACGATCAGCCCCTGATATTATACCGCAACAAGGGAGCAGTCAGCCAGAGATGGTTCAACCGATCCCGGCACGAGCATTAGACCCTGCAAGCCCCCGACTTTTATGGATAGAAGGAGAATGGGCATGGGTGTACCCTGCCCGTCCCCCCGTCAGTGTGGGGGTGGGAAACGGGTCACACCCAGGAGGTGTCGCTGTAGGGAATTTGGTGACTACCCCCATCCTTCCCCTTCCCCCACCTGAGACGAACCCAATGCAAAATAGTACCGGACCCGGGCCAGCACCAGTCATTCGCCCACCAGGAGGGGTAATCCCAGCAGTCACGGCCCCGTTTGGGAGCCACCTAACTGTGGCAACCAAAGAGAAAATATGGAAAGGAGAGTACGTGGATTTGTTCGCACTTCTGTTCAGTGATCCCATAGTGGATCATTCTGAGCCAGATGGCGACAAAGATAAAGAAAGATTCCGGCGCCCTAAAGCTGACCAGAATTGGGCAAATTGGATATCCGCATTTGCCATATATATGGGGGTCGTCATGCAGGTGGACCCAGGGCGGGGCCTCGAGCGCCACAAATATGCCGATATTGTCTGTAGGGTGCAGGGGACGGGGCCCCCGGGGGCTTGGTTGCGCTATGATGAAGCGTTTCATCATAGGGCAGCGAACACCCCAGGCCTGCATTGGGACAATCACGCCCCAGATATCTGGTTGGAAAGCATGGTGGATGCCACAAAAGCACCTAGATTGGACAGTGGGCACTCCTAGTGCGGGGATGGGTCGCACCCGCAAACGAACCATACCGGGGGGAGAGTCGTAGGAGAGGCCAAATGGGCCCCAGCCCATGCTGGGAGTATAACAGGGCGGGCCAGTGCAACCGGCAGCAGTGTAGGTTTCGACACGTGTGCTCCAGCTGTGGCGGGGGCCACCCTGAGAGCACGTGCTACCGGCCCCGGCAGCGAGGGAGGGGAGGCCGCAATGGCCCAGGAGCAGGTAACGGTAAAGACAACCAGGGGTCCATGTCCAGGTCCCACCCCCAAAAGGGGGCCGATGCCAATTAAGGTTGTTGCTTTAGAGGCAGCCCTGCGAGCGCACCCCAACAGGGCCGAAGTGGAATATGTTTTGCAGGGTTTTAGACAGGGATTCATAATTCCAGCGGGCATAGTTAAGCCCTCAGCACAAGTAAAGAACCTTAAATCTATAGAAGGTAGAGGAGAACTGGTAAGGACAAAAATAAGGAAGGAGGTAACTGAAGGCAGAGTTGCGGGCCCATTTGATCACCCCCCTATGCATTGCCTGGTTCTATCCCCGTTAGGAATAGTACCAAAAAAGACGCAAGGAGACTTCCATCTGATCCACCACTTGTCCTACCCTCAGGGCGCCTCGGTGAACGATGCCATACCAAAGGAATTGGCAACCATCAAATATGCATCCTTCGGCCAGGCGGTCAAGAAGGCGAGGGACATGGGAAGGGGTGCACTGTTGGCAAAATGCAATGTCAAGTCAGCATTTCGATTGCTGCCAGTGCACCCCAATAGTTTTCACCTCTTAGGGTTTCACTTCGAGGGGAAATACTATTACGACCGGGCAATGCCTATGGGGTGTTCCATTTCCTGTTCGGCATTCGAGCGATTCAGTTCCCTCGTGGAGTGGATCTTTAAGCAACGGTGGGGGGACGGTGAAGTAACCAAATACTTGGACGACTTCCTGATCATAGCCCCTCCCTGATCAGACGAATGCGCAACCGCATTACGGCGGTTCCAGGAAATGGCAGATGAATTGGGTATACCCCTGGCTCCCGAAAAACAGAGGGACCATCCCCGATAATCACGTACCTAGGGATAGAATTGAACACCGAATTGAAATTGTCCAGCTTACCCGAGAATAAATTGACAGAATTGAGGAAAAAGATTCAGGACTGTAGCCTTGCCCATAAAGTCACCATCCGGTCCTTGCAGTCTTTAGTTGGGAGCCTCAATTTTGCATGTCGAGTCATTGCACCCGGCAGAGCATTTTTGTCACGGCTGTACTGGAAGCTTAGGGGGGACCTACCTACCGCACCATTATAGGATCCGAATAACACACAATATGAAACAAGACCTTAAAGCATGGATTGAATTATTGGCAGAATATAACGGCGTTAGTTTCTGGAGAGAGAGGTGCTTCGAAGCGACCTACAGGTCCACTCCCATGCAGCAGGAGGGGCGGGGTTCAGAGTGTATTTTAGGACAAGGTGGTGCGCCCAAGCATGGCCGCCAAAGTGGCATGAGTCGGGTGTCACAAAGGACTTAACATTCCTCGAACTGTTTCCCATAGTGGTAGTGGTGTTACTGTGGATGGACCAATTCGCCAACCACACAGTATTATTTTGGTGTGACAACCAGGCGGTGGTCCACATAGTAAACACCCTGTCCTCTCGTTCCACCCGGGTCATGTCACTGGTTCGGGCACTAGTTGGGGCATGCTTGCGGAACAATATATTGTTCACAGCCCGTCACGTTCCAGGCATTGACAATGGCATAGCCGATGCCCTCTCTCGCTTTCAGATCAAGCGATTCCAGGAACTAGCACCGGAAGGCAGGGAATTCTCCGACCCCATGCCACCGGGGGCTTGGAGCCTTGGGAATTAGAGCTACAAAATACCGTTAGGGGATCCCTCGCCCCCAGAACACAGGCAGCTTACAGTAGGATTTTCCATGAGTTTCAAGGCTACAGGGCTATTAAGGGATGGGGGATGGGTTTTCCAATATTGGAATGAGAGGTTGTTCAATTTGCCATGTCACTCAGAAATAGGGGGCTAGCACTGGGTACCATCAGGGGGAAAGTAGCGGCCCTTATGTTCATCAACAGATTGAACGGATACCCCTCCCCAGATAAAGGCTTTTACATGAGGCACATGCTGGAGAGCTGGGCTAGATCAACCCCGCCCACAGATAACACGCGGGCCCCTATAACTACCCCCATACTGGTCCGCATCATCAGCGTCTTACCCGAGGTGTGCTATGATAATTTTGAATCACAACTGTTCACCACGGCCTACACAATAACATACTTTGGGGGATTTAGGATTAGTGAGGTAGTGCCGGCATCCCGTAAGGATCAGAGCAACGGGGCATTCATGATTGAGGACCTTAAATGTACACCTGTAACAATACAATTGAAGATGAGACGGTCAAAGACCGACCAGAGGAATAGGGGAACAAACATTGAATTGTTCAGGTGTGGGGACCAAGGAATATGTCCAGTAGAACAAATAAAGAGATACTTGGGCATACACCCCCCAGTGGCTGGAACATTATTCAGGCATGAAAATGGTTCGCCCTTGACAAGTTACCAGTTTAATGCGATACTTAGAAGTTCCCTGACCAGATTAGGCTTATCCCCCCAGGATTACGGGTCCCACTCATTTAGAATAGGAGCTGCTACAACAGCAGCAGCAGCGGGTTTACCAACTGAAGCTATTAAAGCCATAGGCCAGTGGCATTCCAGTGCCTACAAGAAATATATCAGACCATACCCGCAATAATCAATTATTTCTCCCATACTTAGGACCTAGGTGCTTCGTGGCCAAGAGACGATTGATCTGGATCGTGGGTCACTGCCTGGTGCGTTGGGCCGGTAAGGCCGCCACCGAGAACCAGTGGGGGTGCCAACCAGGCCTGGGAGACAAGGCAATTATTAACTGGTATGGAACGGGAGGTATGCGATGGCACCAGCTGATCTCAAGGCTCAGGTCCCTCCGCGAAGGAATTGCCGCGGCCCCGTACATAATCATAATTCACTTAGGGGAAAATGACATCCTGGCAAGGAAAGGGGTTAATCTGATAATTAAAATGAAGTGAGATTTAGCACATGTTAAAAGTTTGTTTAAGGAAGTTCAGTTAGTTTGGACCAGTTTAGTACCTAGGCTAAAATGGGGTAGGGCCATTAATCCGGCCAAAGTTGATAAAACGAGACGCAATATCAATAGGGAAATTGCAAAATGGATAACGAGAATTGGAGGAACGACCCTCCGACATGCAGACATCGTGTATGGGTGGACCGAATTGTTCCGTGAAGACGGAGTGCATCTCTCCGCAGCAGGGAATGAGCTATACTTGGGAAGTTTGGCCCAACAGTTGAAAGTATTGTTGAGTTTATAGGCGGTGGGTGCCGGGGGAGCCCTGGAAGGACTCCCCCTTTGTGGCGGAGGTCCAGTATGGTTTAGTAGGTTAAATAGGATAGAAATTGATGAAACGAGTCATCTCCTTAAGAGATGGGGAGGTGACACCCAGTGCCAGGCGCAGGCAGCATGCACTGGGGTTATTCCCCTGGGAGGGGTACTGCAGTTCGGTCAGTAAGTACCTGCACGGTGTGCTGACTTAGCGGGTACTCACCTCCTTACTCAAGCCCACAGTTGGGATGCTCCCCCTTTCGGCCAGAGCCAGGGTGCTGTTGAAGGGGAGCCTTGTTTGTGTTGGAACTGGCACGGGAAGGCACATCCCGGCCAGTACCAAGTTTATAAGAATCAATTAGCTAAGCATACTGGACCCCTATTGCTCGTGCAATCACCCACCATCTTTGAATTGGTTGACTAAAGAGTGCGGCCTGATTTAATCCAGTATTTGGTCTCTGTGTCTCATTGGGGGGTGCGGCAACAAAGGATCCTGGGTGTGGTCTGAGCAGTCTTGAGGGAAGAGTCCTAGGAGTAATTACGCCTGGCGAGATGGTCTCCAGGGGTTCCCAAACTGTAGGTCATGACCCCAACTTGAATCTCACCAGTCATGATCCCAATTGATACTTGACGTCCTTTGTGTGTCTTTGGGTCACAGCATTATACCAAGTCTCAACATGAGATCACAAGCAAGGATCTCAGGGACTGGTACTGTAGGTTATCTCTCATTCGTTTACCAGTAAAACCAGACCCAGGGAAGGGATGTATCTGAAACACTGTGGAAAGGGCTTCCAGCTCTGAGAGACATTAACAGCCTGAAAGCTTTCTTCACCACCATCACAGACAAGACATAGTCTTTCAAAAATAATCTAAGCCGCATTCGGTCAGCGTCTGTGCAAGTCAAGCACCACATGCACTCTAACCGCTTACCCTCCCACATCAATCACCTCAGGTCCCCTGTATACCAGGGGACCTATGTCATCACAGCAGTGGGAGCAGACACCTGGGTGCAACTATGTCAAAGGTCATGGTCAGAATGTCATTCCACAAAGCGACCAGGTCATGGACAGAGTAGCCGTCAAGGTCAGTGGATAAATCCCCCAGAGAGTTCTGGGAACCAATTGGATCCATTAGTCTCTAGGGACAGACCAATCTAACTGGTTCCCCATCCCGATGAGAACATAGGAGGGCAGGAGCTAGGCCTTCAGAAGGTAATGGTCTGATCACCACAACGATGTCGTAACAACACCCCCAATAAACAGAACCCCTGTTTCCAACCTGATGCAAAATATCACATCCAATGTGTGTCAAACCTCATGCATCAGGCCAGATATATGGTTGTCATGGAGGTCATGAAGTCCCCGTCTGGCCCCAAAAGGTTAGTCTCAACGTGTATGTTGAAGTCACCCCAGACTATAAGTCTTGAATACATTGAGTGCTTTGAGTTTTGCCCTCACTTGTGCTGTAGTTTCCATTACCAAACAGTATCAACTATCCTGACTTAATGGCCTTGGTCTGCATCATCACCCTTATTAAAAACTGATGCAAAGTATTCATTAAGTATTTGGGCCATACCTACATTATCTTTGTTTCTACTCCATCCTTACTATACAGTGGCCACGATTGTTCTTTTCTTGTTATTTATATAACTATAAAACCTTTCTCTATTTATTATAATTTTCTGGGCAAGGTCCAACTCAGCTTGACTTTTGGCAGTTCTTACTTTAGTCCTACATTTTCTAACCTCTTAGAGTTAGTTTTCTCTATTAATCAACCCATTTTCCCTCTCGCTATAAGCTCTCTGCTTATTCCTAAATCCTGTTTGAGATTATTATTAATGGGATGGGGGTGGGGGCATCCGGAGGAAATTGCAGATTTGTATCTGTTACAAATTCAGATCTGCAATTTCTGGATTTAATTACAGATTTGAGATTGCAGATCTGTATTTAAATCTATTCAAAAAAACTAAACTAAATTTTAAAAATCATTGTGCATGTGCAAAATGGCTGCCAGACAATTCTTTTTCAAAATGGCAGTGGCAGCATCGCCGCCGGTTTGGAAAAGGGCAGCTAGTCTGTGCATGTTCAAAATGGCTGCTGTGCATGTGCAGACTGGCTGCCCTTTCCCAACATGGTGGCAGCACTGCCACCACCACTTTGGAAAAGGGTGTGCATGCACAGAACTGTCTGGCAGCCATTGTGTGTGCACAATGATTTTTTAATTTTAAAAAAATATTATTTTCAGTAGATTTAAAACCAAATCTGCAACAGGCATGTTTCCACTGTTGTTGTTCAGTATGGATTAATCCATAATGACCTGTTACAAGCAAGTTACAGATTATCCAAATCTGTAATGCCTACCCCTAGTTATTAGCCAAATGGGTCTGAGCACCTTCCTACAAGATATTCCCCCTTTCTAGATATGCACATTGCAAAAAACCTCTGCACCTTGAACTTGAAGAAACTCCAACCAACTTTCACATTTTGGTTCAGAAACCTCCCTAATTAATTTCCTTAATTTCCCAAAATCTGCCTTTTTAAAAACAAAAACCTTAGGGTTTTTTAAATTATTATTTATTAAGTGTAAGGTATGCAAGGTGAGGGACATCTGGGTCATGGGCAAAGGTGGGATTTTGGGGTGTAGAATCAAGTTCAGGGCTATGACTCAGCAAGGCTACAGGGGAGCAAGACAAGGGGTGAAGCCACACAAGATGGCTAGGACAGGCTACTATGCCTTGGGCAGCTTTAACGCACCATGGGCAGCTGAACCACCTGATGCAGGGCGTGTGGCTGGCTGCTACCAGATGTTCCCCCCATCGCATGGCGGGGTAAGCAGCTGGCTGCTACGTGATGTGTCCTTGTAAAAAGGCCAAGGACATGTCACGTAGCAGACTTACCGCAAATAGGGTAAGGCTAGTCAAGGCTTGGCAGCTCATTTGCCTGGGTCCCTTCTGCCCCACCGTGTGGCAATCTCCACAGTGGGGCTTTGAATGCAGATGCTTTCACCCATTGCGCGCTGCCACGTCACAATCAGGGGAGGGATTTTAGTTTGGCCAGCAGAGGGAGGCAGAGCAGGGTCAGGCTGGCACCTCAGCCCAGTCACCTGGCTACCCCATGGGGTGTGTGGGAACAACCATCTGCCCCAGCTCCCCACACTGACTCTGCAGGGTGGTGGCAATGAGCCTGGATATGAGCAAGGTGGAAACAAACGGGGGTGTAGGGCAAGGGAGGGAACCAGAAGTGAAAGAGTAAAGTTCTGCACAGCTTCCTGGTGCTACCAGCAAGTCTCATATGCTGGCTGGCAGCCAGCTGGGACATTGGAAGGTGTGACAAGGGCTAGAGTTAGACAGGAGGGGCATGGCTAGAGTAAGGCAGGGAGGCCTCTTGAGGGAGTGGCTGGGCCTGAGACGAAAGCATAGTGGCACTGCAGGCTCATCAGCCACTGCTTCAGCAACCCTGGGAGGTGAGAGCTCAAGACCCAGGTCCTGAAATTAAGTACCCTTCCATCTAAATCAAACTGAATCAATTCATGATCACTAGGTTCAAGATTATCCCCAATATTTGAACTAAATTCTCTATGATATCTTCAGTATTTAGTTATTTACTAAAATCAGATCTAAAAAATAGCATCCCCTCTAGTTAGTTGGCTATGTGTTAATTTGGTAAAGAAACTTGTTATTTATTAGGGGTGGAACTCTGGGCAAAATTTCTGTTTCGGTTTCTTTTGGTTTCAGTTCTCGTGTATTTCGGTTCTCATATCAATTTCTGTTATCTTGGTTTTGGTTCTTTTCCCATTGATTTCAATGTGGAAATTTTCCCATTGAAATCAATGAGAAGAAACTGAAAAATCCTGCAATAAAAACATGCCTTGTCTTTGTAAAACAACTTCAGTCAATCTGTCTACAACCACTGACACTTAGTCAAAGTGAACTGAGCTACTACCTTCAGTAAACTAGCCAACCACCAGCTAGTCACTACACATTTGCCACTCTAAACAAACCATTTTTTTCACAGCACTGCAGCACACAAAAACAGCAATTAAATTTAGCAACTGCCAGGGGACACCCATATGCCATACCCCCAACACAGTGTCAATCCCAAATCCAGTGTGACCCCCAAAATAACCCCCATATTACCAATGCCAACAGTGTCAATCCCAAATCCAGTGTGACCCCCCCCCCCAAATTACCCCCATATTGCCAATGCCAACAGTGCAAATCCCAAATTCAGTGTGGCCCCAAAGAAACAAACCATATCCCCCCACTGCACCTCCAGAACCCCAAATGTAGGGATAGGCAGTGCCCAGGACCCCAGTAAGGCAGCTCTCTATCCTCCCAGTGGCAGGGCTTAACCCAACATCAAGGAGTTCCCCAGGGTTAACATTGGAGGGACATTAGTTAACACTGGGGAACTCTTTGCTGCTGGATTAAGCCCTACCACTGGGGGGGGGGGGTAGAGAACCCTCTTACTGGGGTCTTGTGCACTTCCTCTCTCCCACTGGGTCCAATCATGTTATTGTTAACCCAGGGAACTCCGTGCTGCTGGGTTAAGTCCTGCCACTGCAGGATAGAGAGCCCTCTTACTGGGGTCTCGTGCACTGCCTCTCTCCCACTGGGTCCAATCATGTTATTGGGGCAGCCTTGGGGAACCCCCTCCCCCAGTCATGTGATGGGTTATAGGACTGACCACAACAGCAAGAGAATGCAGTATTCCCCCACTGTGCCTCCAGAACTCCAGTCGTGAGGCACCGTGAAGTCTTAGGGTAAATCTTCATGGCAATCAATTCACCAGCAGAGCCACTATATCCCCCCCACCCCCAAACCCCTACCCCCCATTCCCCCCTCCCAAAATCTCTGCGGTAGCTCTTGGATTGAATGCCTTTTTTGAATTAAAAAAATGCAACCAATCCAGAGAGCAGAGAACACCAAAACAAACAGGCAGTAGCAGCACAAACTGTTTTTAAAAGAAGCTGAGCCTCAGAGCCATTGTGAAAGAACTGAGAACTGAGACCAATAGAAAGAACTGATACAGCTCCAAATTTTGGTTCTCTGATTTAGAACCGAAAACACCATTATCAGACAGACACTTTCGATTCTTTCCAATACCGAAAGTTGCATCCCTATTATTTATCACAGCCAGGAATAATTTAGCCCTACTATTATTAGTAGCATTAATTTTCTCCCCTTTTCACCATTATTCCTATCTTTCCTAAATAGTACATATCTTTCAATTCCTGTATCTAATCATAGCTACTATTCCAATTATCCCTATAATACCAAGTTTTACCTCCTGTACCAGCAAATTCAAGTTCTTCTATTTTATTACCCAGACTCCTTGCATTAGTATACATATATTTGAGTTTCCCTCTACCCTCCTGCAATGTCCCAGCTAGAAAACATTTTTTATTTTGACTGGGAGCCATCCTGCTTCCCAAATTATCATTTGTCACCATTCATTATACTACTGTTTGCGATTGTGTTTGCTCTTGTCCCCAGCTCCCTTCAAACCTAATTTAAAATCTTCCTCAAAAGGTTAGCAAGCCAGTCTCCTAGAAGTCTTTTGCCATCCTTGATTAGGTGAAGCCCTTCTTTTCCCAGAAGTCTACCTTCTCAAAATTCTATTCCAAGATTGACAAAACCAAAGTCCTGCCAATGACACCATCCATGCAACCATCCATTGATCTTCAGGATATGTTTGATCTTTCCTTGGCCTTTGTCTTCCACTCGGAGAATAGAAGAGAACACCACCTGGACCTTCAACTCCTTCAGCCTTATTTCAAGAGCCTAAAAATCATCTTTGACCTTCTCAGTGT
Source organism: Sphenodon punctatus (assembly GCA_003113815.1). Classification (NCBI taxonomy): domain Eukaryota; kingdom Metazoa; phylum Chordata; class Lepidosauria; order Sphenodontia; family Sphenodontidae; genus Sphenodon; species Sphenodon punctatus. The sequence goes on from QEPC01014973.1 coordinate 392,356, forward strand.
TATTCCTTGCAATATCATTCATTCCCACATTGATGAACAGGAATAGTGAGTGGTCAAACGGTGCAAGGAGCCTTGGTAGTCTCTCCATAACATCCCTAATTTGGGCTTCAGGTACACAACACATTTCTCAGGATGCTGGGCCAGGCCGGCAAATAGATGCTTTGTTCTTCTCAGGAGGGAATCTCCAATCACCACCACCCTCTCTGCCTGGAAATGTTTTTTTCTGAGGTTCCTTCCCATCTCTTTCCTCTGTCTGAAAATCCTTTTGTCATTTTCGTTATTGCAATAACGAAAACAACAACAAACAAAATCAATAATGATAACGAAAGTCATTATTGATTTCGCTATTGTCTAGGAGCCTGGCAGGTGTTTTTTTGGAGGGAAATGTGGTGAGGGGGAGGAGGGAGCAGACATCTCAGTGCCAGAAACAGTGTTGAACTTTTGAACCTGGCCTGCGATGGGAGGGGAAGGACCTGATGGATGTAATCGCTGGTCATCTGTCGATGCACCGCAAAGAGACGCGGAGACATAAGTTGGTTATAAAACACAGCATGGCCACACTCTTTATTCAACATATGAACTGTAAAGCCGGTGGGGGATTGCACTAGCAATCTTGGGTCCAGCATGCTAGCTAAAAACGATCCTTATTAACTATACAACTGAGTACTGTCTCGGAAGCGCCTTCCGTTTGGCAGTACGATAAACTCTAACCATCCCCTCCTTTGACTGCCTCCAGGTGAATGGCCAAAGGGGTGTGTGCCCACTGTGGGAGTGAGTAAGTCGGTAAGTGCCCTGCAGGACATGAAGGCTGTGCACACCCCTACTTACCCTGCAAAGCACCCCTCCCAGGGTTATGACCCCTGTGCATGCTGCACCCTGCATTACACAAGGTTTCACATCCCCATCTCTTATGGAGATGACTCTTTTAACTATCTTATACCTATTTATGCTAACCTAGCTTGCTGGACCCCTGCCACAAAGGGGTAGTCAGAATGAACTACCTCACCCCCACCGCTCTAATTTTGCAACAATCCTTCCAAATGCCCTGCTAAGGCAACCAAATATACCTGATTTCCTTCATCTGATAGATGTACTCCGTCTCCCCTATAGTGTCGTGGTGGTGTGTACTATCCCAGAGTGGTTGATTACGGTGCCACCCACACTATGAACCCATTTGGTTATTTCCCTATTGATGCCCTTTCTGGCCCTATCTACTTTGCCTGGGTTGCGAGCTCCTGCCCACCTTATTCTGGGTATCCAACTTGTCCATACCAATTTGACCCCTTGGAACCATCCTTTCACTGTTAACAAATCTGTCTTAATCCAAATGATTAATTTGACTCCTTTTGTTGTGGTGATATCATTTTCCCCTAAATGGATGACTAATATATCTGGGCCACCTCCTTCTCCCCATCTTTTTAACCTTGGCAGTAATTGAGGCCAACGCATATCACTCTGGCCCAGCCATCTAATTATTGCCAGCTCTCCAAAGCCTAATTGGGTACCCCACTTGGTTAAAGCGGCAGCTCGGCTCGCCCATTGGATGATGCTGTGACCCACAATCCAGACTTCCCGTCTCGTCTTGGCTCAGGTTCCCGGTCCTATTAAGAAACACACTTGTTAGCAAGGGTACTGTCTGATGTATCTCTTGTAAGCCGCTGACCTCCATCTCCTTACTGACTTGATGGTCTCTTCAGGTAATCCTGCTGCTGCAGCCGTTGTAACTGCCCCCATCCTGAAGGAATGGGAGCCAAAATCCTTAGGGGGGAAGCCAGCCTTGCTGAGGGCAGACCTGAACACTGCTGTAAATTGGTGGTTGGTGAGGGGGAGCCCCATTCTGATGAATAAACAATGCCCCGGGTACTGGGGGCCTGGTGTCAAGGAAGCGCCCCACATACAAGACCGGGTATATTGCAGTTTGCCTGCACCTGTATAGCCAGACCGTCAGCCCCTTCCTATGCTCATCGGTCTTTGACCGGCGGAGCCGGATAGCTACCCTGTCAATCCAGCATGTAATATCCGTGCTCTGGAGTGGAGTGTCTGACCTGTCTCATGCGTTGGCAGCAACTACTTCACTAATGCGGAAACCCCCAAAGAATGTGACTGCAAATACAGTAGTGAAAAGCTGCAATTTGTACCCATCGTAGCATATCCGGGGCAGGGCCCCAATCACCTGTAACAATCTAGGCGTTGTGAGCGGCGCCTTCGTTCTGGGGGGGGAGGGTCGTGCGGCCCGTGCCCAACTTTCTAACATGTGTTTCATGTAGAATCCCCCATCTTGGGATGGGAAACTCATGAGATGGTTGGCAAATACCAGGGCAGCTACTTTTCCTCCTATCGTGCCCGATGCCAATCCCCTATCCCGTAGCTGGATAGCAAACTGGATAAGCTCAGTCTTGGTGATCGGGAAACCCTTGCCCCATCCTTTTGCAGCCTGAAATTCTTGAAAATCCCTAACTACTCTACCGTATGCAGCTTGGGTTCGCGGAGCCAACAATCCCTGTATGATAGCCTGTGCTTGTTAGTTCCCAAGGCTCCATAACCCCAGTGAGAGGGGGTCGGGATCTGGCCTGGCCTCCGGAGCCAGTTCTCAAAAACAAGCTATCTGGAATCGAGAAAGGGCGTCAGCATGTCTGGCCATGAATAAAATATTAGCCTTCAGGCATGCCAGCACTAATACGCGGACCAAGCCCATAACTCACGGGGACCAGGATGACAAGGTGTTAATCACGTGGACAACAGCTAAGTTGTCGCACCAGAAAAGAGCCAACCTGTTTGCAAACTGTTCTGACCAAACCAAGACTGCCACCACTATCGGGAATAGTTCCATAAATGTAAGGTCCCGAGTCACTCCCTGTTCGTGCCACTCTTGTGGCCACGGGGCTGCACACCAATGGGACCTAAAATAGACCCTGAAACCTGATCCCCCTGCTGCATCCGACTGCACCTGCAGCTTGGCCTGGAGTAACAATCTAGTTCTCCAAAAGCTCACCCCATTAAAATTGGTTAGGTTAGGAAATCAAGCCATGTGCCTAAATCCTTCTTCATCTCCCTTGTTACCCAGATCCTGTGGTGGGGGGCAGTTGTCCCTCTTAGCCTCACATGCAACCATGCTAGAAAAGCCCTGCCTGGTGCCACCACGCGGCAAATGAAGTTAAGATTTCCCACCAGAGATTGGAGCGCCTGCACTGTGATCTTCTGGGTAGCCATACACTCGCGTATCTTAACTCTGATCCCCTCCAGCTTGTCGGCTGGCAGGCTGGATTGCTCCCTTACCGTGTCCAGTTCAATGCTTAAATATGTGGGTCTCGTATTGGGGCCTTCCATCATTTTTGGAGTCAAGGGGACCCCTAGGCCCTCCGTTACCTCCTGGAAAATCCGCAAAGCGGCCACGCAATCCCCCGACCCAGGGTCATCAAGGTATTTTGTCACCTCTCCGTCCCTCCATTGTTGTTTAAAGACCCACTCAATCAGGGTGCTAAATCTTTCGAAAACTGAACAGGAAACGGAGCAACCCATCGGCATGGCCTGGTCAAAGTAATATTGGCTGTCACATTGAAAACCTAAGAGGTGGAAACTATCCGGGTGTACAGGTAACAAGCGGAAAGCGGAGTTTACATCACACTTCGCCATCAAAGCCCCCCGCCCCATCTTCCTGGCCTTCTCAACTGCCATGTCAAAGGAAGCGTATTTGATTGTGGAGAGTTCCTGTGGGATGGCATCATTGACTGATCTGCCTCTTGGATGGGACAGGTGGTGAATCAGGCAAAATTCCCATTCAGTCTTTTTTGGAACTACCCCCAACAGGGAGATGAACAAATTTGGTATCGGGGGTTCCTTAAACGGGCCTGCAATCCTCCCCTCTTTCACTTCCTTTTCTATTTTACTATGTACTATGTGTTCCTTCCCCACTGTGGATTTCAAGTTGCACGGTAAGCCAACTGGGTTTACTTGGGCAGCCGGTATCCTAAATTCCCACCTGAATCCTTCCACTATATACGAGACTTTGTGCTGATCGGAGTGGCGGCACAGGGCATGCTTATGCCAGTCAACTCTGACCGGAGTTGGCCCCCTACCCCGGGTGCCCATTTCCCATGGGGCCGGAGCCTCCTTTTGCGGTACCCCTGCTCTGTGAGGACTTCCCTTTTTCGTTCCTCTGCCAAAGCTTGAAACAATTTGTGACTGGGTGACCCCCCCCTGCCCCCCACACACACACAATTGGAACACCGGTGCCGAAACTTACAGGAATTCCTGTTACATCTCCCTCCCCAGCTATACTCCCAGCAGTACCGAATACTGCTTTGCGTGTTCCTTCTCCCCTCGGCACGAAAAGGCTCATTGGCGGTTGCAACCCCCCTTTTACCAGGGCGTGCCCGCTTTCTGACAAGGGGACTCTGGTAACATCCACCATGCATTCCAACCATAAGTCGGTTGCATGTGTATCCCACCGCATTCCCGGGTTAGAGGCCGCCCTGTGTCGAAAAGCCTCGTCGTACCTCAACCAGGCTCGGGGGGGCAGTCGCGTACGCCCTTCATACAATATCCATGTATTTGTGGTGCTCTAGGCCACACCCTGGGTCTGCCTGTAGAACAACTCCCATATATATGGCGAACGCTGATGTCCAATTCACCCAGTTCCTATCTGCTTTAGGGTGGCGGAACTTTTCTTTATCCTTCACCTCCTCGATCTCTGTGTGATCCAGGATGGGATCATTAAACATTAGGGCGAATACATCAATGTACTTGCCCTTCCAGATATTTTCTTTTGTGGCTGGGAGCAAATGCTCCCCAAAAGGGGCCACTACACCACTATGAGCCCCACCTGGTGGAAGGAGAGGGGGGGCTTCGGGGGGTGTTGGCTGTCCCTGTCCGGGGTAACCCCGAATTTGCACCTGGATCCCCCTGTCCTGTGACCAGGGGCGCCCCTTGCTGGTTATCCTGTCTGCTCCATGCCCTATCCGCTTGGGAGCCCTCTCCTCCAAGTGTAGGTGGGGTGGGGGACACCCATACCCATTCGTCATCTAGCCACCTCCGTCGTGGCCCGCTAGGGACCAACGGTCCCGTGGTATCATTTTCCACCTTGTCCATTTGGGTGTCCATTGGTGGGGGGGCTAGGGCCCTGGCCTGGCCCTCGTCCACCCTCAATCCCACCCCCACTGGGGGGTTACCCAAAGGAATTCGGTCCATCTCCATGGCCTCACCTTGTTCTGCTGCTCCTGCTGCTGCACTTGGCTGTGTGGGTCTCATTCACCCCCTCTGCAGCTCCCTTTTCAAGGCCTGGACTCTTCTCCACAGATCTTTGTAAGTGGGTGGCTCCTCGACCTTGGGATTCTCCATTCTCCTCCTGGTAACTGGCGGAGAACCTCCTTCCTCAACAAAGGGGGAAACCCCCTCCCCACCATCCCCTCTTGACCGACTCCCGCCAGTCCAGGGGGGCTGTGCCCCTGGATTGGTGAGAGTGCCTTCCCTCATCCAGTGCTGAGCTAATCCAGGTATCCCATGGGGATCCCGCACCCCAGATCCTGCTGCTCCCTGTGCAGTGGCCTCCTGCACCCCCACTGCATATATCGCATCCAGCCTAGGCCTGCAGCTTGTCCCCTTTCCCTGTAGGCATCTTCCCTACTTCCCCCTTCTTGTGCCCTTACCATGTGGGGTGGTGCGTAGGCATGTTCTTCCTGCCAGCTTCACTCCCCACCTCTAGGCCTCAGTGTTGGAGGGTTCTAGTTCCCTCCTGTACAACTCATCCCTATAATGCATTGGGGGGTAATAATCCTCCCTCCCCTTCTGGGCCCTTGTTCCTCCAGGGGCATGTGCCGGTCACTATCCCCTGTTGGGGCCTGCACCTCCATTGGGATGGTCCCCCCCATTTCCTTCCCAGGGACCCACCTCCGCTGACCCTTCAGGGGCTCCCTGGCCGGCTTACCTATCCCTCAATCGGGCCTCGCATTGCTGCAGCCTGGCAAGTATCTCGGCAGGTGTGGGGCACTCACTGCGAGAACTTGCCTCCTGTCCCAGTCCGGGTCCTCCCCCACTGGACAGGTTGCCACTGCCAGGCTTCCCTCTCTTGCCCCATCTCCTTTTTTCTTAACCTGGCCCATTTTCTTCTGTAGCAGCAGTGCGGTTCGCTGCTGCTTCTTCAGCTCTTTGGCCAGCTCTGCTGCTTCACGCGACTCCAGGGGATCCTCCCTTCTAACTGGGAGGAGCCCCAAACCCCACACCACGCAGTGTGCCTGCACATCGGGTGGGTTGCCATGGCAACCCCAATCAGAACAGCCATGCCGCCAGCCTCCGCGCCTCTTTCCTATTTGCGGGGGGGCAACAATAGCCCATCGCCTCCATTTTGGCGGTGACAGGAGCTAAATAGTGCAAGCAGGTCCCAGGCAGTTGAATGGCACCCTATGATTGCTCAATGTCTCCTGCCTCCCAGAACCAATCAGAGGAGCTCTGGGGAAGGGCACTGCAACCATTTATACTGCAGGGCTGGGCTGCTTGACTCTGGTTATTTATATTATTATTATTTATTTTAAGCATTTTTGAATCGCCCACATACCTACGGCATCTCAGGGCAACGTACAATTTCATAAAACGTTACATAAAAACATTTTTAAAACAACACAGTAATTTAAAGCTAAAACAGGGTTGGAAAACAAAATTAATAAAAATAAAAGGTAGGGGAGAGCCAAAAGTCTGGGCAAACTGCCAGGTTTTACAAGCCCACTGGAATGTCAAAAGACTTGGGGCCAGGTGAGTTTCCTCCGGGAGGGAATTCCAAAGACGCGGCCTGGCCACCGAGAATGCCCTCTCCATTGTGGCCCCCCGCTTAACATGGGGGAGCTCCAAGAAGGCATCCCCGGCAGACCAAAGGAGTTGTTCTGGGGCGTGGAGGGTGAGGCGGTCCCTGAGGTAGGAGGGGCCCAGACTGTGAAGGGCCTTCTAGATCAACACCAGTACCTTGAACCTGGCTCGGCACGCTATTGGCAGCCAGTGCAGAGTCCGGAGCACAGGTGTTATATGCTCCTGATGACCCGACCCCGTCAGGAGCCGGGCCGCCACATTCTGCACTAGCTGCACCCTCCAGACCAGGAACAAGGGTAGCCCCACGTAGAGCGTATTACAGTAGTCCAGCCTCGAGGTGACAAAGGCATGGATGAGGGAGGCCAGATCTGGCCCGGAAACGTATGGACGAAGCCTCCGCAATAGATACAACTGGCAGAAGGCGACCTTCGCCACCCCCTCCACCTGTCGATCCAGGCTGAGATCTGAGTCCAACACCACCCCCAGACTCCGAACCTGCTGAGCTATCAGAGGGCGAACCCCCCCAATCAGGGGGGCCGAAACCTCCCTTGCCCTCCCCACCACAATCACCTCCATCTTATCAGGGTTGAACTTCATTCTGTTCTGCCACATCCACTTCGCCACGGCCTCCAGACACTGGGATAGCAACGAGACAGCAGGGTTGGGGTCAGCTGAAAAAGGTACAGCTGAGTATCATCAGCATATTGGTGACATCACACCCCGAACCCTCTCACAACCTCCCCCAGTTCTGGGTTAGCTATTGCTCCATCAGGATGCATTTGTAGAATCTGCTGGTGCTTGCACTAAAAATCCTCCCATATATATCCCTACCACCTTACCTTTCCAATCCTTATTCCTTACCCTTACATTTTACCTTTTTCCTTCCCCTGCCTGTCTCCCTCTGTACACATATAGAGATAGATAGATATAGGTAGTATAGTTTATATATATATATTAGATTATAGCGATAAAATAGAGATAGATTAGAGATAGTGGCTTTACCTCTGAGTTTTCCTTTTCCCTCCCCCGGTCATCTCCCCCTGTCCATATATATATAGATATAGATATTAGTTGTGTATATGTATATATGATATTTAGATACTAGGCTGTTTTAAAATATATATTAGGATTATAGGATAGGAATATTTTGTATTATAAATAAGTTAGGTTTAGTTTAGATTCTGTATATATAGTATATATACACATATATATACATATAATATATATGTTATATTATATAAATAAAACTAGATATTGTGTGCATACCAATAACAATACCAAAAACAAAACCTTCATTTGAAATTGGTACCAATAACAACAACAAATAACAAAAAACAACATTTCATTATTAACAAAAACTATAATGACACATTTTAATAACAAAAATGATAATGAAAAACAACATGGGCCCTGGTGCACACCCCTAACTTCATTACCAAAACAAAAAACCTGTCCATTAGCTGTCTTTCTTTCATTGGCTAGTCTTTTCCTATGCCTTCTCTTCATAGCCATATTCCTCAGTGAGTCACACTCCTCCGGTAGAAGTATTCTTTCCTGGTCTTGTTGCTCAGGCAATGTTTGCAAATCCTGAATTTGTGGTGTAATCTCATTTCTTAGCTTGAAAAGCTCTTCCAGTTCTTTTTGAAACTCCATCAGTGTCTCCAACTGCCTCTCCAAACCCTGGATCTTACCTTCCCTGAGGCTGGTGAGCTGACATTTCATACATATGTAAGACTCTTCTGATCCATACTCAAGGATGATGTACGTTCCATAACTTCCACAACCAACCATCTTCTTTGGCTCTACTTCATAAATGGCCTCAGTTTCTAGGGGTGTGCAATTCATTTTTGTTTCTTTAGTACCTAAAATAAATGGGGCCCCATTCATTTTAGTTACTAAAGATATGAAAACAGATGAATAAGCAAATGTTTGCTTTCATCTGTTTTCACTTTAATCACTGCACATGCGCAAATGACCACCACAGCCATTCTGCACAGGCAAATCCTTTTCCAAAATGGCACCGGCAGCATCAGCACCATTTTGGAAAAGAGCTGCACATGTGCAGAATGACCCAGCAGCCATTAGGGAGAATTAGTAACTGATATCAAATAGATCTCTGAAACATTTGCCAACTTCTTCTGTTAATTAATTATTATTATTATTATTATTATTATTTATATAGCACCAGCAGTGTACCTGGCACAGTACAATGAGTAGTTATAGCCAAGTCCCTACACCAAAAGACTTACAATATAGGAGAGACAAGGAAGGGGGAGATGAGGGAGAGGTGAACATAAAGAAAGACAAGGGTACATCCCGGCAGAGATGTATAGAGACTGCATCTCCTGGTGGGCTCCAGTTTTTGCCAGGTTATTCACACTCTGCAATTAACAAAAACAGATACCCACTTCTTGGTCTATTGCAGTTATTGTCCCTATCTTTTAAAAGGGTAGTAGAGAAGATCCCGCTAATTACAGACCAAATAGCCTCCTTCCTATTATAGGGAAGTTATATTCCCGCTTCCTTCTGGAAGAAGTGGAGAGTTGGGTAGCAGCAAAGGGGCTATTAGTAGAAGAGCAGACAGGATTTCATAGAGGGAGAGCTAACACTGATAACTGTTTTATCCTTGCACACATTATAGACAAATATACTTCAATTAGAGACTCTAGGTTATTTGTTGCCTTCATTAACTTTACGAAGGCTTTTGATACTATCAATAGGGCAAAACTGTGGTCTAAATTGTTTTGTATGGGTATCATCCACACCTCCGGGATCTAATAAAATTATTACATAACAATGCTACAGCAGTGGTGAAGCTAGACAATAGTCACAATAGAGGTAATTATTTGCCGGATTTTAAAATAAATACTGGTGTGTGACAAATTTGCCTTTTGGTGCTATTGCTTTTTAATTTATATATTAATGATCTAGTGGAGGCAATGGATAAAGTGGGAGCATTTCCTCCCTGAGTTGGTGACTGTGCAGTTACAGCTCTATTATATGCTGATGATGTGCTACTCTTATCTGTCTTGATAGGCTTCATAAATATTGCATGGAGAATAGCATGAAGGTGAATGTGGCAAAATCTCAAGTCATTGCCTTCAGGAGGCCTAAGACCAGCTATAATTGGAGAGTTGGCAGCTCCCTGCTTCCTAAAGTCAGAAAAACACCATACTTGGGTATGATATTTTCAGCTTCCTGGACATGGAACGCACACAGGACCAGTTTAATCTGTAAATCTAAAACCCCAGTTGCAGGGATTTTGAAACACTACAAAACTGCTCGATATTCGGAACTTCCTGCAGTTCTGGAGGTTTTCAAAAGAAAATGTCTGGCCCAAGTTTTATTTGGGGTTGAATGATCTTTCCCTGCTTATAACGAGGATGTTTAAAACAATTTTATTAGAGGACTACAAAGGGTTTCTAGGGCAACCCCAATCTCTATGTTAAGGTTAGAGATGGGACTACATTCAGTGATGACTCTGGCTAAGATAAGAGCCTTACCTTATTGGTACAAGGTGCGGCATTTGGATGTTTCATGGTTGGCCTATCAGTGCTGGGTGGAACAGTATTTGCATAAAGATTCCTTACAGTATAGCTGGTGGAGAGAAATTAGTCAGACTCTTCATGAGATAAGTCTGTCGCCTGAGTTTTGTCTCTCTCTGCTGCTGACTATGATGATTCCTACTATTTGGCAAAGGATTTTAGATATCTCATCTCAGACTTGTATTGCAAACAATAGAATTGCACCACTGTATCCTATGTTAAAAGACCAATTCTCCCTCGAAACCTACCTGATAAAGTTACAAATTTTGCACTCCGCAGGATGATTACGCTAAGATTCCATTTAATAGAAATGGCAGTAACAATAGGGAGGAGGACTGGAGTGGAATATAGGCTGAGATGCTGCTCATGTACTCCTGGGATCGTTAAAGACTTGGAGCTCATTCTGTTTGTATGCCAGTAGTATTCTGATATAAGGTCAGTATGGGTGGAGCCCTTATTGTCCCACAGGCCATTTACCTCGCCTGTTCAAAATATGTTTTTTCTTTTTTCTTACAATGATTTCAATACATTCCAATCCCTATAGCTACCTTTGTGTTCTTGTTAGAGCATGAGAGAAAGTGTATACAACTTCAGACTACATCATTATCTGATAGTCTTCAGTCAGGGGCTGTAAATTGTAATTCTCTTGCTAGAGAATTGATGTATATTATATTATGTATTATCATCATTTGTGGTGATTGTTTTTATTTATTTATTTTTATCCGAGAATTGCTTGGTGTAATTATGATTTTTGTATACACTGGATTTAATTATTTTTGTACTATGCTCTTGGATATGGAAAAGACTAATCCTAATAAATTGAACTGAACTGACAAGGGTACATTCATGAGGTTGAGAAAATGCAGGTGCATGTGCTTAACTTAGTTACAAGGAAGAGATTCTGAGGGAGGGAGGGATGAGGATGGAATTTCACTCATGACAAGCCTTTTGAATCCTGACCAGGAAAATCCTGATGGAAGAGGTAGATATTCAGGACAGATTTGAAAGGAGGGATGGAGGGAGCAGAACAAATGTATCCAGGGAGGGAATTCCAGGCATGGAAGGGGCAAGAGAAAAGGGGCAAAGATGTTTAGGGGAGCAGGGGCGTCACAAGCAGATGAGAATGGGGCAGAGGAGGAGTAAAGCTCCCTGGCAGGAGTCTGGCAGGATACAAGAGCAGAGAGATATGGGGGAGCAAGATGTTCTCTTCAGAAAATCAAAATCCTGAGCTAATAAACAGATACCTAAGTATTGTAAAATTACCTCAGCTCTCAGAAAAGTCTGCGGCATTTCTTGACAGGCAAATCACAACGGATGAAATTAGTGATGTAATACAAAATTTAAAATCCAACTAAGCTCCAGGCCCTGATGGGTTCTCAGGAGAATACTACAAAACTCTAAAGCAAGTGGTGATCCCAGCATTAACTGAATTGGTTAATAGCATAATACAGGGTAATGACATTCCAGATTCTTGGACGGAAGCAAAGATTGTCGACATTCCTAAAGAAGGGAAAGATCTTACCAAATGTGCATCATACAGACCTATTTCATTAATTAATGTGGATGCTAAAATCTATGCCAAAGTGCTAGCAAATAGATTAATCACTATCTTACCCAAATATATACATCCAGACCAATCAGGGTTTGTCACTGGCAACCATATATTTGATGATATTAGAAGAACCTTGAATCTGATCCATAATGTTAATCATAACAACTCCTCTTGTGCACTGCTCTTTCTAGATGCAGAGAAAGCATTTGACCATTTGGAATAGGAATGCCTCAGACAGATCTTGACAGGGTTTGGCTTTGGGAGGCAATTTTGTAGAGGCATATTAGTTCTATATAATAATCTTCAGACTTCTGCTTCCCTCGTTTGACTTGTCCAGGGGCACAAGGAAAAGCTGTTGTTCATTGTCTCTAATGCTTTTTGCCTTAGCAATAGAGCTATTTGCAATAAAGATTAGAGCTAATTCCTTGATAAAAAGCATCAGAACACCTTCTGGATAAGAGCACAAAATAGTTATGTATGCTGATGATGTCTTTATATACTTGCAGGAACCAAGGCCCACATTAAGAAATATAGAACTAATCTCAGAATTTGGGCAAGTATCAGGCTTCCAAGTAATTTACAATAAATCTGAAGTTATATGATTGATATCCCTGAAAAGATCAAGGGTACTTGCTGTCAGCTATATAAATTTAAATGGGCAAAAGAATCCATAAAATATTTAGGAATATACATAGCAGAGAAAAAAGCCTTTTCAATGCAAACTACCACCAATGTGGAATAAACTATTGAAAGATTATTTATTATTATTATTATTATTATTATTATTATATTATATTATATTTTATTTTATTATAAACATTTGTATAGTACCAGCTGTGTACCTGGTGCTTTACAGAACAATAAGATAGGCGCGGTCCCTGCCTACAGCTTACAATCTAATAGACACGTAGGGGGGAGACAAAGAGAGGGAACATAGGGAGAGACAAGGGAAAAATAACATTCAAGCGGATGTGAAGTTTCAGGTGCACGTACTTGGCTTGGTTGCAGTTAGGAAGGCGTCTACGGGGAGGGCAGACAGTAAATATTGAAAAGAAAGTTCTAACAGGCGTCAGGAAAGGTGATGAGGAAGAGGTGGGTTTTGAGGAGGCATTTGAAGGTGAGGAGGGAGGGGGCAAGGCGGATGTGGACAGGGAGGGAGTTCCAGGCATGGGGGGCAGCAAGGTAGAAGGGACGAAGGTGGTTAGGGGAGCAGGGGAGATGAGGAAGAGTGAGGGAGGGGGCAGAGGAGAGGCGGAGAGTGCATGCAGGAGTGTGTAGGGAGACTAGGGCTGAGAGGTAAGGGTGAGCCAGGTTGTGAAGGGATTTGTAAGTGAATACCAGGAGTTTGTGAAGGATGCATTTGGGAAGGGGGAGACGGTGAAGTGAGGAGAGGAGAGGCTGCATGTGGTCAAAGTGACAGGCTGAGTGGATGACCCTAGCAGCAGAGTTTTGGGTGGAGATAAGGGGGGGCAGGTGAGAGTGGGGTAGGCCAGTAAGGAGTAGGTTGCAATAGTCAAGGCAAGAGATGACCATGGTGTGAACAAGGGTTTTGGCTGAGGAGACCAAGAGAAAGGGGCGAATCCGAGCAGTGTTGTGGAGGGCAAAGCGATAGGACTTGGCAACAGAGTCAATGTAAGGTTTAAAGGAAAGTTGAGTATCAAACACGAAGCCCAAGCTACGGGCTTGGGGAATGGGGTGGATGGTGACCCCCCATCAATAAGGATGAACAGAGAAGAGGGAGAAAAAGGGTAGGGAGGAAAGATAAGGAGTTCAGTCTTAGCCATGTGGAAGAATGGAACAAATATGAAATATTCTGGTTAGGCAGGGTAGCCTCAGTTAAGATGAACATTGTCCCAAAGTTACTGTTTCTATTCTAGTGCAGCATACCCTATTGATATCCCAGACAAGACACTAGAAATGTTGCAAAAGGCCATTTTAAAGTACACATGGAATCAAGTTCTATATAAACCTATAAAATGGAGTGGACTGGCCCTTCCTAATCTGCTATATTATTACTATGTATCACATTTAAAGGATATTATCAATTGGGTCAACAATAACCCATACAAGCACTTGGTGAAACTCGAATAAGATTTGAGCCCAAATATATCTATTCACAGCAAAAGCTGAATCAAAAAGAAATTCAGAACACCAGAAATAAATATGCAGCCATTCATTCAGACTATTTAGCCGCATTGTACAAGCACTCAGATTTCCTCTCACTGAGGCCCTTCCCTCAAGCTACTTTCATCAACAACCAAGAATTTATTCCAAGTGACTGTCAAAGTGATACATCATTATGGACCAGAGCAGGGATCACACAGTTTCAGCACTTGTTCCTGGACCTTGAGTTAAAAACATACTAAGAAATGTGTAAAAATGTAAATTAAATAAAGCTTCAATACTTCCAATACTTGCAAGTCAAACACATTATAGAGATATCTAGATACGAGGCAGCTCTGTCTAGGCCTATAACAACATTTGAGGAACTGACCCAGTTGTAAGCTGAAACAAAAGGCTTAACCTCCAAGATATATACACTTTTGATTTCAAAAGATGCTGAAAAAATCAACCCAAATAAAAAGATGGGAGAAGGATTTGGAAAGAGAAATTGATCTAGACGAATGAGTCTTAATATGGGAAACAGTTAATCAGTTTGTGTAGCCCACAAAGAAAACTTTTACAAGATATTATACAGATGGTATCTACCCCAAACAAAATTCAACACATTTATGCAACAAGGGAAGCACTCTGTTGGAGGGGCTGTGGTGAAAGAGGAACATATCTGCATATGTGGTGGCAGTGTCCAAAAATTAGTCAGTTTGGGGGGGAAATTATCAAAGACATTCAGTGTATCACAGGTTGCAAAATTCCCAAAGACCCTCTGACATGTCTACTCAATGCACCAGCAAAGGGCCTACAATTCAAACACACTGAAGGCTCCTCAGCCAATAAGCCAGAATCTCTGGCCAGGTTTTTTGAATACTGAAAAGAAACAAGAATAGATGTAACACTGATAATGTATGTGATGGTTAACACAAGGAATAGGGGGCTGGGGGGGTGATGTTATGTACATTGTTCAATGTATAAGATATATAATCTTTGTTGATATATTTCTGTTATGTGCCTTAATAAAAAGTTCAAAAAAATGTGTGACACATTCCCTTTGCCCTGCCTCCTTTTCCTCCCGCTTTCTGTCATGGCACTGCCCCCTGTGGGACGCCACACCATGGCATCACAATGTCCCATTAGGAGAGGAGTCACATCAGAAAGGGGTGCGACATCTCCTTTGCACTCCCCTCTTTGACATGGCCCTGCCCCTTCTGGGAAAAAACCCAGAGGAAGGTGGTAACCTTAAAGTTAAATGTGGGGGCAGAGGGAGGAGAATTTGCGTAGTTGGTTGCATTGTTTTGTCCACACCTTGATTTATTTTCTATGGGATAATTGTGCAAGATTGAACATGACGAATCAGGTGCATCAGGTCCCCCCTGCCTGTTTCTTTATTTCCTCTTTGGGGCAGGGGCAGCTGGAGGTTTGCTTTTTTAAAAGTGAAAGCTAAGATTCTGGAGAATAAATTGGAAGAAGTACTTATCTGCTTTTGATCACTGGCCATGGGCACATCCTCACCAGTTGGCCTGCCTCCCTATTGCCAGTTAAGGCCCTTTTTCCCATGGATCCAACCCACTTGCTGTTTGCACCCTGCCCAGCCTTAGTCATGCAGCCTGCTTCCCTGCCTCCTGTCCAGCCTGTATGGATGTGAACTTCCTATGCAGCCCATGTCCGGAGTTACCTGCCTGCCACATAATACCAGTGTGGGCAGAGAACTGGCTTTAGAGGAGATTGGACAGGGCAATTATCATGGCTAAATGCTATGAGATTGACTAAGGTAAGTAACACTTGCAGAGGAGTGAAAAAGATAGATTTAACACAAATTTCATAATAGTAACACATACGTCACCTTGGAGAGTCACAGTCTAGCCCAGGGGTTCCCACACGTTAGGGGGTTGTCACCTTTTTAGAAACTTTGACCTGAAGGGGGCAGGGCAAAGAGACTCTCCTACCCCATTCCTGATGTGGCCATGCCCTCTTTGGAGTATCATGACATCATAAGGCTCTGCAGGGGGAGGGGTCATATCAGAAAAGGGACGGAAGAGTCTCTTTGCCTGTGTAACCAGTGGTAGTTATTTGCAAGACTCCAATACTCCCACTGAATTTTTTTAAAAATAATTAAATAAATAATTAGGCCATTCTGCAAGTGCCTTACCCCCTCCCCCACCATGCTGGGGGGGGAGGGGAGTTACGCGCTTTGCCCACCTGCTCCCTCACCACTCCCTCTCCCCCACTCTGGCCCATGTGGCCAACTCACCAGTGGCGGCAGCAGGAGGAACTCCTTGAGCAGTTGGTGGTAACGCACTCATTCTGAAGATTCAGGGCCCTGGCGTGCTTGCCGCCACCACCACCACCCAGACACTGGTTAGCTCCCACAGCCAGTGACCTTAAAGCCTGGAGTTCAGGTGCATGTGCACCATCTTGTCTCCCTGGAGGCATGATGGGAGTTGTAGTTCAGCATGCCTCCAGGGAGAAAAGATGTCATGCATGCACTGGAACTCCAGACCTTAAGATCACCAGCTGCATCAGCAAACTCAAAGGTTCCTGCCGCAGCTGCTTCTGAGCCCTGGTATCTGGTGGTGGCAGTGGCGCTCCAGGGCTCTGGAACTTTGGAAAGAGCAGGTTACCACTGTCTGCTTGCCCTGCAGGGGAGTTCCTCCTGCTGCCACCGCTACTGCTCTGGGCTGAGAGGGCAGCGCACCGAGGCGGCAGTGACATCAGCCTGTGTAAGAGACTGATTGGCTCTTGTGCTGTGATGTCACCCATCAGTCACTGCAGACAAGCGAAACAGAGGCTTGTGTGCAATGATTCTTGCAAACCCCATCTAGTTGGATGATATTGTGTCATATCATCTGTGCTTCCTTTGCCTCTATATTTTAAAAAATCATGGTTTTAGTTTAATAATTAGGCCATTAAAGACAAGCTGCTCTACAGCTCAGTGTGTTCCTCACCTTCTGAGTCACCCATCTGCAGCTGCTACAAACATAATACCTACTCAAACATAGATTGGGTAAGCCCTGTGATAATCACCTGGCCAGTAATTAGTACACCATTAGTATTTAAAATTCTTTCCGTTTTCTTTTGTACTAAGCCCTTATTCCTCTGTAACCAATATTTACATTTCCATCTGTTTTCCTTCTCTTGTTTGTGTATCATTTAAACTCCAATCATACTTCATTTTCTTTTATTCATTCATTGTATGTTGTTTATAAACTTAAGTAAAACTTTAAAACTCATTTACTACACACACAAATTTGGAAACATCCTGTTAAAAAATTAATTCTTAAATTTGGTCCTGGATTCATTCATTTCCTACACCTGTCCCTTTCTGACGTGGCCCTGCTTCCTCATTAAAAATATTCTAGTACACCCCAACTAACCCAGGGAAACAGGAGCTTCATCCAGAGCCTGGAGATGATGCCTTAATACCCAGAGGTTCCTGATCAAACCCGGAGAGGCACCAACTCTACCAGTAGATCCAATCAGCCCTCAGAATGGGCCTCAATCAGCCCATGCTCCAGAGATGACTGCCATGTAGTGCAAGCTCAGTGAAAACTGCCCACGACTGCACCGGGCAAGTGATGCTAGTCCCTGCTTTGTGACCATTTTTGGCAGGAGGGGCACAGCCTGCTCTGGCAGATTCCTATCCTCCCCAGGCACCTTTCTGTTCAGAGGTGGCTGCAGTGCTTACAGGGAGTGAAGCCCATTTTACTGTACCTGTAGCCAATCTGTTCCCAGATCTTCAGTAGCCCATGGGCCACCGCATAGGAACCACTGGCCTAGTTCGTTAAACTGTTAAAGTCAATCAATGTATGGGTTGAAGGAGGTGGGGGCCATTTCACCTGTGCCCAGGGGCTTCCATACACCTAGCACCAGGACTGGGTGGGCAACAGCCCTACTGAACCTGCACTGCATTTCCTTGCATTCAGCACTTTCAATTCCAACCTCAATGTCACTTTAACTCCAGTCGTACGTGTGTGTGTGTGTGCAAGAGAGGATTGGTATTAAATTGCCAAGCGGGTCACATGTTGCTTGGAATTTGGCAGTAGCTTGGCAGCTCCGCCCCCACATTCACTCTTTTGGCCAGCATGGCTGCTTAGCTCGGCGTGAAGGCAAAATAAGTTAAGAATAGGAGAAACCAGAAAATCAGAAAGGGCATATCATTGTGAATGTCAGGAGCTTCTCAGCCAAGGGTGCGTGCAAGAGCATTCCCTTCCCCTCCCCCCAGCTGGCTGCATGTGACGATAAGGAGGGGATTGCATTAGGATCTGCTTGTAGACTATTTACAGAGCTGACATCCTACCCAGGGCTAAATATAGCCAGTCCCCTCCTTGCAAACTGGAGTTTCTTTCCTGTTAAACTTTAATAAACTGCCCAGCTCCTGGATCACACTCCTCTCTGTCCCCACCCCCACTTCTCTCTCCAATTTGCTTCTTTGTTTCTCTCTCTTTTGTCTTTCTTTTTTCTCTTCTTTCTTCCTTCCTCCTTGAAACACCTGCTCCCCTTCTCATAGCTGTGATTGTCACAGGATGCAGACCAAGACACAGGAAGGACAATCGGTACACCCACCCCACCTAAATAAGAGGTTTGCTGGCAGTGTCAGGGTGGGGGATACCCAGGGTGAATTCTTGGTTCCGCATACCTGATGACAGGCTGAAATGCTGCACGACTGACGTTGCTTTGGTCTCCTGCCAATTTCAGGAAAGTGTACCCAAACCTTCCAGCTTGGGGACTCAGCACCTTTTGGTGGCAGCCAGCCAACCAAGCAAGCAGCAAAGGCAGCTGCCAATCTGTGCTGTTGCCCATGAGGAGTGCTGGGTAAAGCAGCTAGGGGAGCAAGAGGCTGGGCAACAATAGAGGCCAGGAATTTCCAAACTGATGAGCAATGTTGGGCTCCTAACTGAAGACACATTACAGAGGTTTCTTTTTCAGGAGTGCAACACATAGTCTTAACGGGGGATGGGGATGCCATGGTCCCTTCCCCCTTGTTCATGCTCCTCCCACCCCCACCCCGGCTCTGCTGTATGCTACACGGGAAAGGGCAGGGAAAGTCAGGTATGAGCAAGAGACAGCATACCCACTGCAAAGAGAGCCTGGAGAGCTGGGAGAGAAAGGGGAAGGAAAGTGTGTTCTCAGAATCTTCAGAGCAAAGCTACAGGCAGGGGTCTCAGGCCCTTGGGGGGCCCCAGCTCTGACTGAGTTCCTGATTGTTTCCCAGAGGATGGGACTTCCACTGGATTCCACTCACTCATCACAAGATTAGAACTGCATTTGTATTTTGGTAGGTGCTGCTCCTGCGTGTTCCTAGCTGGTTTGCTTTCAGATAAGCCCAGGGTATTTATTTATTTGAAATTATACTCCGCCCTTCCCACAATGGTTCAGGGCAGCTCACAATTCATTAAAATACATTTTATATATATATATATATATATGTATATATATGAATATATATTCACTCGATTTCTTGGCCACCCCCTCCTGTTATAGCAGCTCTGGGCAGCTCACAACAGAATAAAAACAAATAGAAATATAAAACAATAACAAACATAAATAATACATCAATACATAAGCAATATACAAAAAACAATATAAAATCCACAATAAAAATACCCAAGGTGGAGTTAAAAGACGCCCACCCACCCACCCACCCACCCCCATCTCCCTCGCCAAAAAACTGGCATAACAGCCAGGTCTTACACTATCTTCAAAAAGAGAGGCGGTCCAGGGCCAGTCAGACCTCCATCAGGACAGAGTTCCACAGCCTCGGTGTCGTGGCCAGTGAGAATGCCCCCCTCATTGTCACCACCCAAGATACCCAGGGGACATAGAGGAGGGTGCCTCCAGCTGACCGCAGGGGCCAATCCAGGACCCAGGGGGTGAGGGGATCCCACAGCTAGGCAGGGCCCAGGCCGTTTCGGGCTTTATAGGTCAAAACCAACACCCTGAATTGGGCCCGGAAGACTATAGGCAACCTGTATAGAGAATGGATAAGTGGTGTAATGTGCTCGTGGTGACCCGTCCTCATGAGGAGGCAAACCGCCGCATTCTACACCAGTTGCAGTCTCCAGATCTTCACCAAGGGTAGCCCCACATAGAGCACATTGCAGTAGTCCAGTCTTGAGGTGATGAAAGCATGGATCATGGTGGCTAGATCAAAGTCCAAGGCATATGGCCGAAGCCGTCACACCAGATGTAATTGGCAAAATGTGCCCTTTGCCACAGTCGCCACCTGGACATCCAGGCAGAGCTGCAGATCAAGGAGCACCCCCAGACTGAGAAACTGAGGGACCAACAGAGGGTGGACCCCATAAATGACGGGTGCCACCACTTCCTCAGCCCTTCCCACCAGCATCACCTCCATCTTGTCAGGATTCAGCTTCAGACAGCTTGCCCTCATCCAGTCCCCTACAGCCATCAAACACTGGGTAAGCACCGAGACTGCCAGGCCTGGGTCAGCTGAAAAAGAGAGGTAAAGCTGAGTGTCATCAGCATATTGATGACACCGCATACCAAACCCTCTGACGACCTCGCCCAAAGGCTGCATGTACACATTGAACAGGAGATGAACAGTCAGCCAGCACCACACGTTGAGTTCTCCAGGCCAGGAAGGAACAGAACCATTCAAGAACAGTTCTGCCCACCTAAGCTCGGTCCTGCAAGCAGTCAGCAACAATTGGTGGTCAACTGTATCAAATTCATCCAAGAGATCTAACAGGATCAACAGGGTCAAACAACCCTGGTCCAACTCATGGCGAAAGTTGTCGACCAAGGCCACAAGCGCGGTCTCAGTACCAAAACTTGGATGAAAGCTGGACTGCAAGGGATCAAGAAAACTGACATGGTCCAGATGCCCCTGAAGCTGCCGAGCCACTACCTATTCAATAACCTTCCCTAAAAAGGGAAGGTTAGAGACTGGTCAATAGCTGGTTAGGGAGTCAACGTCCAGTGATGGTTTCTTAAGCAGAGGCCACACCACCACCTCCTTGAGGCAGCCCAGAATTCTGCCCTCCCTAAGCGAGGTAATGACCACTCCAGCCAGCAACGACCCCAACGTCTCCCGGCTAGCTGTAACCAGCCAGGATGGGCATCGGTCTAGTTCACAACAGGTGGCTCTGACCACCCCAAGGATATCCCCCGAATCAGTGGGCAACACCCACTGAAACTGAACCCATGAAACAGGATACGGTGCAGCTTTCATTACCTCTAGTTCTCCTATTTCTGCAACCGCAGTGTCAAAGTTGTGGTGAATCTGAACAATTTTATCCACAAAAAAGTCAACAAATATGTCACAGCGAGCACTGGAAAATTCCAGTTCCAGGCAGAGGAAGGCTGGACTGACCCTCACCATGCAGAAAAGCTCAGCTGGATGTAACTTTGTGGATGTTATGAGGGCAGCAAAGAACATTTTCTTTGCTGCCCACAGTCACAGCATAGGTTCATAAACTAACTCTATGCCACAATCTGTCAGCTTCAGTACGAGAGCAACGCCACCATTGCTCCAACCACTGCCCTTATCACTTTATCTGCTGCAGGTCCTATGTAACCAGGGGGGCCTGCATTGTCAGTGATCAGGGAGCAGGTGCTTAGGAGTCATTCGGTCAATGGCCTCAATTAGCAGCATATTCCAGAGAGCCACATGGTCATCAAGCAGATGGTCGTAGAAATTGGAGGGTAACCCAAGAGCATTTTGGAACCTCTCCAGTTCCATAAGTCTCAGGGGCAAACCAACCAAACTGGTTCTGTACTTTTACAGGGGCAAACATGAGCCAGGAGACCAGTCTGGAGGAAATAATGATCCATCCATGACAAGGGCACAGCTGTCACCCCCCCCACCAATAGATCCCCCGCCTCAAAGTATCAGATCCAGGGTGTACCCTCCATCATATGTTAGACCGACAACCACCTGAGACAGTCCCATGGTTGTCATGGCGGCCATGAACTTATGCTCTGCCCCCAAGGCTGGCGTCAGCATGTATGTTGAAGTTCCCCAGGACCAACATCCTCGGTGGCTACAAGACCACCCCGACACCAGCTCCGCTAGAGCATGCAGAGATACTGCCATACAGGTAGGTGCATGGTATATTAGCAGAAATCCCAATCTGTATCTGGACAAATAAATCACAAGATGGAGGCCCTCAGTGGCCAAGATAGTTTCCACAGGATATCTCCTCACAGTCCATGTATCCTTACAAATAATGGCTACACCGCCCCACCTCCACCCCCGTCCCTCTGACCGTGGCTGATGCTGTACTGATGTTATCCAAAATAACAACAATAAAACAATAATAAAATTCATACAATAAAAACTCCCCACCTCACTGCAAAAAACCCTCCCCCCAGCCCTCAATCCCACCTAGACGTCCAACCAACCCCTACCTCCACCCACCAAATGCTTTTTTCATATAAAAAAGTTTTGCACCACCTTAAGAAGATGCTTAGGCCCGGGTTCAAGCAAACCTTCTGGGAACAGGAGCTCCACAAAACTGGGGCAGCAACCGATAACACTCTCCTGTGCATCCCTGTTCTACAGACAAGGGTGGCAGATAAAACCTGCAAGAGGGAACATGGAAGGGCAGGTGATCTTTCAGATATGTGGGGTCCAGACAGTTTAGGGCTTTAAAGGTCAAAACCAGCACCTTTAATTGTGCCCAGAAAGCTATAGGCAGCCAGTGCAGACTCCAGAGCACCAATGTAATGTGTTCCTGGTGACTCGTCCTTGAAAGGAGTCAAGCCACTGCATTCTGTACCAGCTGCAGCTTCCAAACAGTCATCAAGAGCAGCCCCATGTAGAGTGCATTGCAGTAATCTAGCCTCGAAGTGATGAAAGCATGGATGACAGTGACCAGATCTGAGACAGATAGAAAAGGCTTCAGCTTCCTCACAAGATGAAGTTGGTGAAAAGCACTCCTGGCCACCACCACAATCTGATATTTCAGGCACAGCAAGGGATACAAAAGCACTCCAAAGCTGCGAACCTGATTGACCAGAGGTGGTCATACACCTTCAATAACAGGAGTCCCAATCCCCTCCAAGTCACAAGGCTGGCCAACCAGCATCACTTTAGTCTTGTCAGGATTTATCTACAATTGGCTCACCCTCATCCAGATCCTGACAGCAGCCAGACATTGGGCAAGCACCAAGACTGTGGGACCTGGGTCGGATGAAAAAGTGAGGCAGAGCTGAGTATCATCAGCATATTTTATTTTATTTATTTATTTATTTATTTAAATCTGTATCCTGCCTTTCCCAAAGGTTTAGGGTGGCCAACAACAAGTATAAAACAGTCCATAAAAGCAAAATACAAAAAAAACTCCAAACCAAACCCTCAACCATCCCACAACCCCCCCCCCGAATACCCAACACCACCTCCCAATATCCCACTCCAACCCCCCTCACAACCCTACCCCAACCACCCAGCAAACCCCCATCCCCTATCCCTGCCTGCCAAATGCCCTTACAAAGAGAAAGGTCTAACAACACCTCCGGAAGATCCTCAGGCTCAGACTCAACCAAACCTTTGGGAAAAGGGAGTTCCACAGTACTGGAGCAGCAACTGAGAATGCCCCCATGAACCCTTGCTGTATGAACAAGACTAGGCAATGGTATCCACAGGGAGATGCTCCCAGCTGATCGCAGGAGCCATAATGGGACATAGAACGACAAGCAATCTCTCAGATATGTGGTGCCCAGACTGTTTAGGGTTTTAAAGGTCAAAAACAGCATCTTTAATTGTGCCTGGAAAGCTATAGGAAAGGAAGCCAGTGCAGACTACAGAATACCGCTGTAATATGCTTGTGGCATGTCACCTCCAACAGGAGGCAAGCCGCTGATAAGGTCCCTCATGAGAGACTCTTGAGAAAATTAAAAAGTCATGGGAAAGGAGATAGTGTCTTACTATGGATCAGAAACTGGTTAAAAGATAGAAAGCAAAGGGTAGGACTAAATGGTCAGTTTTCACAATGGAGAGATGTAAAAAGTGGTGTGCCTCACTCAGGGATCTGTATTGGGACCGGTGCTGTTTAATGTATTCATTAATGATTTGGAAAAGGGTGTTAAGAGTGAGGTGATCAAATTTGCAGACAACAACAAGTTATTCAAGGTAGTTAAAACATGAGCAAACTGTGAGGAACAGCAACAGGATCTTACGAGACTGGGTGCCTGAGCATCTAAATGGCAAATGAGATTTAATGTGGATAAGTGCAAAGTGATGCACTTAGGGAAAAATAATCCAAACCATGCATACACAACTAGGAGTTACCACTCAGGAAAAGGATCTGGGGGTGGTTGTGGGCAATTCAACGAAATCCACAGTGCAGTGTGCAGCAGCACTCAAAAAAGCAAACAGAATGTTAGGAATTATTTGTAAGGGGACAGAGAATAAAACTGAGGATGTCATAATGCCTCTATACCGCACCTCGAATATTATGTGCAGTTCTGGTCACCCCATCTCAAAAAAGATATAGCTGAACTAGAAAAGGTACAGAGAAGGGCAACAAAAATGATTTAGCGCATGGAAGGTAGGGATGGGCGAACGTGGTTCAGAAGTTTGGAGTTCAGACCGAATTCGACCAGTTCGGTCGACTGAACCGAACTTCCAAACCGAACTCAATTTTCGAACCGAACCAAATTTCCAAACTCGACTATGTTCGCTCATCCCTAAAAAGATAATATTCCATTTAGTTCAATGGGGTTTGAACTTCTGAACTTTGTTTGGAAGTTCGGACCAAACTCAAATAGTTCGGTCAACCAAACCAAACTTCCGAACCGAGCCGAATTTCCGAACTCGGTTCTGTTCGCCCATCCCTAATGGAAGGGCTGCTGTATGAGGAGAAGCTTGGTAGGTTGGGACTGTTCAGTTTAGAGAAGAGACGACTGAGAGGAGATATGATAGAGGTCTATAAAATCATGAGTGGTGTGGAACTAATAAACAAGGAGCAGTTATTTAATTTATTTATTTATTTATTTATTTAACACATTTTTATGCCGCTCTCCCCACCTCAGTGGCTCAGAGCAGCTAACAAAACCATTAAAACAACAATATAAAAACACTTGAACAATTACAAACATCATAAAAACACACCCTCACCACCAACCCTACCCCTCACCCCCACCCCCAACCCTACCCCTCATCCTTACTCACTCCACCATACACCCCCCCTCGCCAAATGCCTGATGGAACAGCCATGTTTTACAGTTCTTCCAGAAGCCAATCACGCCCCCACCAAGAGGGAGTTCCACAGGTGTGGCACAGCGACTGAGAATGCTCTGCTCTGTGTGGCCCCCCGAGACACCTGGGGGACCTCCAACAGCGCGCTCCCAGCCGACCACAGGGGCCGATCCAAAACCTGGGGAGTGAGGCTGTCCCGCAGGTAAACAGGGCCCAGACTGTGTAGGGCTTTATAGGTTAAGACCAACACTTAACCAGAAGACTATTGGCAGCCAGAGCAGAGACCGGAGCACTGGTGTAATATGCTCCCTGCGGCCCAGTCCCACCAGGAACTGGGCCACCGCATTCTGTACCAGCTGCAGCTTCTGAGCCGTCACCAAAGGTAGCCCCACGTAGAGCACGTTACAGTAGTCTAATCAAGAGGTAATAAAAGCATGGATGATCGTGCCCAGGTCCGGAACTGAAACCAGTGACCAAAGCCGCCGCACCAGATTTAACTGGAGGAAGATACTCCTCACCACAGCCTGCACCTGGACATCCAGGCAGAGCTGCGCATCGAGGAGCACCCCCAAGTTCCGCACCTGGGACGTCAGTGGAGGGCAGACTCCATCAATCAATGGAGCCGTCACCTCCATCGACCTACCCACTAGCATCACCTCCATCTTGTCAGGATTCAGTCGCAGTCGGTTATTCATCCAATCTCCCACAGCTGTCAGACAGCGGGTAAGCACCGAGACAGCCAGGCTTGGGTCAGCTGAAAATGAGAGATACAGTTGGGTGTCATCCACATACTGATGACACCGCACTCCAAACTCTCTGATCACTTCACTGAGCGGCTGCATATATTTATTTTATTATTTTATTTATTTAATAGATTTATACCCTGCCCCTCCTGCTAAAGCTGCCCGGGGAGGCTTCCAACAATTAAAACACAATAAAAACAATTTCAAACATCCAATACAATAATATAAAAATATTAAAACAGGGCTAAATATAATAAATACATAATAAATAATAGGTAAGATGGGGGAGCTAAAAACCCCTCACCCTACTCTCCCACCCTCCCCAAAGGCCTGGGTGAACAGCCAGGTTTTACAACTTCGCCGGAATGTCAACAGGCTGGGGGCCAGGCGAGCTTCCTCCGGAAGGGAGTTCCAAAGGTGCGGCGCGGCCACCAAGAATGCCCTCTCCATTGTGGCCCCCCGCTTAACACAGGGGACCTCCAAGAAGGCACCCCTGGCAGACCACAGGAGCCGCTCTGGGGCGCGAAGGATGAGGCGGTCCCTGAGGTATGAGGGGCCCAAACCATGTAGGGCTTTATAGATCATCACCAAAACCTTGAACCTGGCTCGGTACACTATCGGCAACTAGTGCAGAGCTCGGAGCACAGGTGTAATATGCTCCCGACAGCCCATCCCCGTAAGGAGATGAGCCGCCGCATTCTGCATTAGCTGCAGCCTCCAGGCCAGGAACAAGGGAAGCCCCACGTAGAGCG
>QEPC01014973.1:424274-443171 GCA_003113815.1 Sphenodon punctatus
CCACCCCTCCTACACCCCCACCCTATCACCCTAGCCCTGTACAAAGGAGAACCCAGAACAACAATAACCCCCTGCGGCCCCAAAGCACCCTTTAAAGGGGATAGGTCAGCCCTCTCGGCTGTCCTCTGTGCTCCCCCCAACCCTCACAGTATCTTTCTCTTCTGTCCCCCTGCAGAATCCAACAGTGGGGGACAGGGTGAGGCAACAGCGAGCACGGGGACCCTCTTGGCGGCAGCTGGATGGTAAAGTCCTGGACTGGTGAGGGTTCACAGCCTTCACCCTCAACTCTTATGCAGAGCAGGCCACCTCTGTCTCCTTGGCTCTGCTAATGGCTCTGCCAACGGCTGCTTCGCCCTTTGGCGGCACCCTTCGGCCGCCGCCCTGAGGGCACCGCCCTCAGCACAGCCCCCTGCTATAATCAGCCTACCTGGGGGTGGAGACAGGGAAACACACAGGTTTAGGTGGCTATCCTCCCTGCAGCTTCAACCTCTGGGGCCAAGCTCTCCTGGAACATGTTGAACAGAAGAGGGGACAAAACCGAACCCTGCAGGACCCCACATGGGAGGTCTCAGTAAGATGAAAAATAATCACCAAGTACCACCCGCTGAGTTCTCCCTGTCAGGAATGAGTGGAACCATTCAAGAATGCTCCCACCCACCCCTGCACTGTCCTGCAGGCACGTCACCAACATCTCGTGGTCAACGGTGTCAAATGCTGCCAAAAGATCTAAAAAGACCAACAGGGTTGATCGACCCCGGTCCTTTTCTCAGCGAAGATCATCTACCAAGGCCACAAATGCTGTCTCAGTGCCGTGCCTCGGACGAAAGCCAGATTTCAAAGGATCCAGATAACCGACACAGTCCAGATGCCCCTGGAGCTGCTGAGCCACTGCCCATTCAATAACCTTCCCTAAAAAGGGAAGGTTAGAGACAGGCCGGTAGCTGGCAGGGGAGTCAGCATCAAGTGATGGTTTCTTGAGCAGAGGCCTCACCACCACCTCTTTGAGACAGTTCGGCACTCTGCCCTCCTGCAGGGAGGCGTTGACCACCCCAGCTAGCACCGTCCCCAGTGTCTCCCGGCAGCTCTTAACCAGCCAGGACAGGCATGGGTCTAATTCACAAGAGGTGGCTCGAACAGTCCCAAGCACCTCCACCACATCAGCGGGTGTCACCGACTGAAAGTGATCCCATAAAATCAGGCAAGCTGGGGCTTCTACAGCCTCTACTCCCCCCACTGCATTATTTATTTATTTATTTATTTATTTTATAGATTTATACCCCAGCCCTCTTGCAAAAGCAGCCCGGGGCGGCTTCCAACAATAAAACAGCATAATAAAATACACTTTAAAATCATCATAACAATAGAAATATAAATTATTAAAACAGGACTTAAAACATTATAAATACTGCATCAGGTGGGGGAGCTAAAACCCCTCACCCTACCCTCCCACCCTCCCCAAAGGCCTGGGCAAACAGCCAGGTTTTGCAATTTCGCTGAAATGTCAATAGGCTGGGGGACAGGCAAGCTTCCTTCGGAAGGGAGTTCCAAAGGCGCGGCGCGGCCACCGAAAATGCGGCATCGAGGTCTTGGTGAATCCAAGCAATTTTATCCGCAAAATAATCTGAATAATCTACAAAAAGTTCACAGCGGGCTGAAGATGACTCAACCCCCGAGTTGAGGGAGGCCGGACTGACCAGCCCCCTCACAACCTGGAACAATTCCGCTGGACGGGATTTACCGGACACTATGAGGGTAGCAAAGAACTCCCTCTTTGCCATCCGCATAGCCATGGCATAGGCCCATAAACTGGCTCTATGTTGCAATCTGTCAGCTTCAGCGTGAGAACGATGCCACCGTCACTTCAACCGTTGCCCCTCTAGCTTCAGGACCCACAGCTCCACAGAGAACCAAAGAGGCCTGTGGTGCCACCGCCTGGGCAACGGACGTCTGGGAGCCATTTGATCAATGGCCTCAGTTAGCATGATGTTCCAAAGCGGTCATCACTGACAGTCATCAAGGTCAGAGGGTAAGGGTATTTTCAGACGTTACGCGGTCCCGATTCACCACAGTGGATCCCCGGTGGGGGTGAACCAAACAAACACCCCCCGTGGTCAAAAAAAGCCCCAAACAGATGTGACGGGACAGGGACCAAGGCAGGGAATCGGGGCGACAGATCCTGGCCGAGAGCAGCTCAATAGATGTTACGCTGATCCCGGCCTGGGCCGTGGTCAAAGCACCCAGAAGGTGCCGGGGTGGCTCGTCCCAGCTGCTGCTGTGTGCCCTTTAAATCTCCCTCCCCAGCCTGTGTTGTCACTCGTTGCCTAGCAGCGACGCTGTGTGCTTTATCCCCGACTGGAAATCTTTTCCTTTGATTCCCACCAGTGGTTGCCGGCCAGACGTTACTTTTTGTTGGTTCCCATAGGGAATCTCTTTGTCCAGCGGGGAGTGTGGTTGAAATTGACCCCATGTGGGTATTGACCATGGTGAACATCTGGCGGCCGCCAAACAGATGTTCAGGGCACTTTGGTCCCGCCATGGGATTGACCGTGGTTCACTGTGGTTGAGCGTGATCTCCTAACATCTGAAAATACCCTAACTCCCCCAGAACATCTAGAAACCGCACTGGGTCCATCAACCTCTGGGAGTGGACCATTCTAATAGGTCCCACACCCTGCCAGGGGCAGACATGCACTAGAAGGGAGGTCTTCAGGAGATAATGCAGACCCTCTCAGCTACTACTAGAACTAGGGGATACTCCATGAAACTCATGGGTAGCAAGTTTAAAACAAATAAAATATTTTTTCACTCAGCGTATAATTGGGTTGTGGAATCTACTGCCAGAGGCTGTGGTAAGGGCCAGTACCATAGCTAAGTTTAAAAGAGGTTTGGACAAGTTTCTGGAAGAGAGGTCCATTAGAAGTTATTAGCCAGACAGGATCGGGGAACACAATGGAAGTTGGGGGAAAACAACAGGGAATCGATCCCCCATTGTGACCTGTTGGGTGCTTCTCCCAAGCCATCATGATTGGCCACTGTCAGAGACAGGATGCTGAGCTAGATGGACCATTGGTCTGATCCAGTATGGCACTTATGTTCTTATTCTGCACCAGCTGCATCTTCTGAATGGTCATCAAGGGCAGCCCCACATAGAGCGTGTTGCAGTAATCTAGCCTCAAAGTGATGAAAGCATGGATGACAGTGGCTGTCAAGCTCTGGCAGCCGGAGCCTAGGAATGGGGGGAGGGAAAGGTAGGTAGGCGGGGAAAAGGGGAAAGGAGGCACGGGGAGTAACAAGGAAACCTCTCAGCCGCTCTCTGATACCAAGGAGACGGGGTGGCAAGCTGGTCTAAGAAAGTATATGGTTCATCATCAAGGTCAAGGGACAGGGAACTGGGGAAAGGGAAACCAGGAGTAGGGAACCTGAGACAGGGAACGGGGAACCAGAGACAGGGAGTGAGGGACCAAGGGCAAGGAGCAGGGAACTAGAGGCAAGGAACGGGGAACCAGGGCTGGGGGAGCAACAGGGAATTAGAGGCAGGGATTTGGGGAACACTGGGGACCCAGAGACAAGGAGCAAGAAACCAAGGGCAAGGAACAAGGAACCAAAGGCCAGGAATGGGGGACCAAGGGCAAGGAACGAGGAACCAGAGACGGGGAGCGAGGGACCAAGGGCAAGGAACAGGGAACCTACGGTAAGGGACGAGGAACCAGAGCTGGGGAAGCAACAGGGAACTAGAGGCAAGGAGCTGGGGAACAATAGGGAGTTGGCAGCAGGGGGCTAGGGAGCAACAGGGAATTGGGGGCAACAGAGACATGAATCAGGGGATTCAGAGATAAGTCCCTTTTGGAATCAAGGCCGGGGGGGGGGGGGCAGCAAGCTTACAGAGGAAGACACGGGACAACCACAGGATTGGGCCTCTCCTGCTAACAGAAGGACAGACAAACAGGGAACAAGACACACAGTGAGGGGTTCAGGGCATGAGGGAAACAAACCAACATGAAGACAGGACAAGGTGTGAGTAGGAGACAAACAACATACCCCCATGCAGACAGACAGACAGACAGACAGACAGGTAGGGAAGCTGGGCAAGAAATGTCCCAACACATAAGGGATACAAAAGGAATAAATACCAGCACAAATGGGGGAGGGGGGCTTCACTCATTCAGAACACAGAGGGGGAACAACACACTGAGATGCACCAACATAAAACAAAGATGTAAACAGAAGTGCGAGCTGAGTACCAGCAAGAAAGGTGTAGCAAGAAAAGTGGGCCACACTAGAGTCAAGGAAAGGTGACTAGAAGCTCCACACCTGCCATAGCCCTCAGCAGCCTTAAATACTACAAAGAGCCAATTAGGCTGTGGCAGGTGGTGAAGAAGCTCCAAGAAGGGTTGTGCTATCAGTGGATGAGGTCATGATGCTGATTGATATTTGCTATGCTTTTCCAGGGCTGGCCCTATGGAGGGCTGAGTCTGTATAGAGTGCAGGGTCCAGCAGGGCTGGACAGGGAGGCAAGGGCCAGGGAGCCCCACACAACCAGTAGCTGTGGTGGCATGCTGTGCTCCCTCTTCTCTCCCAGATGTGCCCCCTCCCCTCTCTCCTCCCTCCTGCAAGTGTCCTCTCTCCTCCTGGATGGAGCCATATGGATGGCATGCTGCTGCAGGACTTGGGGAGAGGGAAGCAGGGCCCTTCCTCAGCACCGGTAACAGCACCATTCCCCACCCCCAGCATCCTATAACTCCAGTCGAGGCTTCTAAGAGGAGGGATGGGGCACTTCGAGGAGAGAGGGGAGGGGGAAATTCTGAGAGGGAAGGGAAAGCATAACATCAGTACAGGTGGTGGTGGTTGTGTGGGACCCTGCTCTGGCCCCCACCCATTTTGGGACCCACTCCTCCACCTAGGACATTTTGAGGGAAAGCTTTGGTTGGCTTTGTTGTTGTCTGTCATAGGAGTGTGCTGAAGTCTGAAAATTGGGTCATGCAGACAGAAAGTTTGGGAGTCACTGGAGAACATGATCTTGTCATCCCAACTGACCATGAATAGGATTGCCACCTCTCCAAGTTTAACCCAGGGTCTCCAAGTTTTGACACGATTTCTTGGCTCGGAATGAAGCTCCTGTTTCCCCAGATTAGTCCAAGGCACTGCTAGAATATTTTTTTCAGGGGGGGGTCTGTGGTGGGTCCATGTCTCCAACCCCCTTTCTGACATGGTTTCGCCCCTTGTGGAACATTGTTGTGTCAGTCACAACACCCTGAAGGAGACACAGCTGTGTCAAAAAGGGTGGGAGATTCAATGTTCTGTCTCAGAAGAGTCGGGGCGAGGGAATGCAGCCCAACTCCTTCTCAAAGGAAAGGGGAGAGTTAGCATCTCAGTCCAAGAGTAAATGGGCCAGCTTACAGCTGCTTCCAGCCCAATGCACCTAGACAGACTGGGAGAGTAAGCACCAAAACCCTGGGAAAGGATCTGCACCTTGAGGATCAGGGAGAGCCCAGTACTTTCCCCATGAGAGAGATAAATAATTTAAAATCCTTCTCACAAGTGTGCTTCCTAAAGCCCCCTGCCACTTTCTGGTGCCTTTCCCAGCCTGTCTGGGCTAACCATGACTGTGTGACACTAGAACATAGTACATTCTGGGAGCATGCTTTCAGCTGGAGCTGGCCTAACATTGGCAAGAAAGCAGCAACAAGTTTAGACTAACTCTATGTGGGGCATTCAGCAGCCAGCTACGGTCACCTCTAAGAGCTTTCCTCTCAGAATAGAGAGCCTAAAAACATCTTCTCCCAACCCTCCAAGCCATTGCTCCTTGCCCTGCTGCCACCTCCAGAGACACTGCATAATTCCCTGCCCTCATTAATACAGTTACCTTGATAGTATTTATAGACAGTCCTCACCTGCAGCCTTATCTTTTCTGGAGTGGAGAAATTTAACTCCTTCCGATCTTCTTCTCAGCTCACAAGACTGTGCAGTCCCAGACACCAGGGTGATAGGTGACAATGATTGGTTTGTCTGCCTACACCCAAGTGGCTGGTGTACAAACAAGTGGTTATGAGCAGCAGTGAGATTATGTGGAAAGGTTTTCCCCAGTTTAGCTGCCCTCTGTGAGGGGTTTCTGACTTGCTGACTCAACTGACACCCCCCCCCCCAAAAAAAGAAGCCTTTCACCTTTTCAGCACTGAGTTGGGTTCTTCTATCCAACATAGCATCTCACCTACAAAAAAGGGGGAAGAAGACTG
Organism: Sphenodon punctatus; assembly: GCA_003113815.1. Taxonomy (NCBI): domain Eukaryota; kingdom Metazoa; phylum Chordata; class Lepidosauria; order Sphenodontia; family Sphenodontidae; genus Sphenodon; species Sphenodon punctatus. The sequence continues at coordinate 430,508 of QEPC01014973.1, forward strand.
CTGTTGAGTTCTCACCATGAATGAAAGAGGGATCCCAAAAATGGGGCTCAGAAGATGTGGGTTCATATCCCAGCTCTGCCACAGTCTGCGTGTGACCTTGAGTGGGTCCATTAGCCTCTCTGGGCCTCAGTTCTCCAGCTGCACAATGGGGATAATAGCTATCCCCTCCCTTCCTCTGGGGTTTTGCAAGGATAAATATAATTATGTTCATGTGGGACTATGGTATGGTATGGGGAGGGGAGACACCTGTTTGTCTCCAGCAGCACAATAGTCAACATAGAGAGAAAGTGAGCTTGGACCCAGCCACAACACTGGAAAGGTACACTGCTCTTTGATTATTTAGATCACTGCTGCCCAAGTTGTTTGGACCAACAGACCCTCTGCCAAATATCTTGTGGGCCCCCATGCATCCATGGCTGTAGGCCAGCTGTCAGGAACAAGAGGCAAGGTGGGGTCCAGGGGTAGGAGTTGGTATACGGTAAGGGCTGGAGAGCAGTGCAGAACTGGGGTCCAAGAATTCAGGACATTCTTGCATGGTCAGAAGGGTGCAGGACAGATGGGCAGGCATGATCAGAAGGGTGGGCTTTCTGGCAGTTGCATAGCGAACTCCTAGGCATCACATAGCAGGTTCATGGACCATTGCAGAGCAGGCATTGTAGCCAACACAGCAGTCTTCCATGCAGATACTAAGGATACATTCCCATCTGCAGCGACAGTGGTGGCAGAGGGAGGGGCAAAGGAAGACGCAGCAATAGGGAGGAGTCGGCTGATGGGAAAAGAGCCGGTGCAAACGGGGATCTGCCGCAGCTTCTCTTGCGCACGTCAGGGCGCATGCGCAAGAGAAGCCGCAGCAGATCCCCATTCGCACCGGCTCTTTTCCTGTCAACCGGCTCCTCCACGCTGCCACATCTTCCCTCGCCCCTCCCTCTGCCACCACCATCACGGCAGATGGGAATGCAGTCTAAGCTACAACCCAGAAACATTGGCAATTTCAGGACAAGGTTAAGCAGAGCCAATCCAAAGCACACATTAGGTCCAGGGGAAACCAGAGCCAGTCTAAAGGTACATAGAGGAGAACAGACTGGAAACAGGAAGGTGACGAAAGATGATCCACCCAGCTTCCTGTGGCTGCAGGTCTGCTTTTTATACTGCAAGTGTACTTTAGCCCCAGAGGGTTGGCACAAAGGCCCACTCTATTGGTGTGGTGGGGACTAACCACCCACAGGTTCATGTGCCTGCTACTGTCAGAGCTAATACAGCCAGGTCTTTTAACTTGGAGGGTAGAGGCTCATGCAGCTGGAGCTGAGGTCTCCAGTTCAATTCCCCACCCTTCCCAGGGTGTAAGCACTACACAAGCTCATTTTAGCCAGGAAGCTGAGGGCATGGAGCAAGGAGGAGCACACACCTGATGGGCACCAGGGAAGACTTTCATTGCAGGGTTGACCCTAGGATTTGTGGGGCCATGTGACAAAGTCTTGGTGTGGAGCCTAATTTGCATAATTTAAATAAGGGGCCGGGACTGCTGATCGCAGGAGTGGAGCCCAGGCTGGTGCAGGGCCATGTGTAACTGCATATGTTGCGCATGTTAGGACCGGCCCTGTTTCATTGCCAATGTTGGGCCCTGACCAGAATGAGGTGGTGGTGCTGTGGAGTCAGCTGTCACCTCTGGAACCCCAATGGCACTTGTTCAGGCCTTGGTCCTTACACTAGCATATGCTCATTGCAGGTTGGCTACAGGTGCACAAGGCAGGCAGTTTTGGTCCCCACTGGTGGATGCCCATGATGTGACCCCTCCCCCTAGAGATGGCCACCTGCAGGGACCAAGTCTGCTTTGTTCTAGCTGCACTAGTTGCATGGACCTGCTCTGGAATGCCTTGCATGGGTGTAGTCGTTCGACCCTGCTAATTTTGTTAGATCTGTTGGCTGCTTTTAATACTGTTGACCATGAGATGTTGGTGACTCGCTTGTGGGATCAAGCTGGAGTGAGCGGGATCATCCTTGACTTTGTTCTGCTCCTTCCTGGCTGGGAGAGCCCAGCGTGTGGTGCTTGGGGATTGTTCTTCATCTCCACGGGACCTTACCTGTGGTGTCACACAAGGTTCTACTCTTTCCCCACTCTTGTTCAACGTGTATATGCAGCCACTTGGCGAGGTCGTAAGATGGTATGGGGTGCGATGTCATCAATATGCTGACGACACCCAACTCTACCTCTCGTTTTCATCTGACCTAGATCCGGCAGTCTCAGTGCTTACCCGATGTCTGGCGGTTGTTGGGGATTGGATGAGGGCGAGCTGACTGAAGCTGAATCCCAACAAGACGGAGGTGATGGTGGTGGGAAGGGCAGTGGATGTGGCAGTTCCCATCATTGATGGGGTTCGCCTTTGCTGGTATCCCAGGTCCATAGTCTGGGCGTGTTCCTCGATCCGCAGCTCTGCCTGGATCTCCACGTGGGGGCTGTGGCTAGGAGTGCGTTTTTCCAGTTACATCTGGTGCGATGGCTTCAGCTGTACGTTTCAGATAGTGACCTGGCCACCATCATCCATGCTTTCATTACCTCGAGATTGGACCATTGCAGTGCACTCTATGTGGGGCTACCTATGGTGACAGTCCAAAGACTGTAGCTAGTGCAGAATGCTGTGGCCCATCTCCTTACGAGGACGGGTTGCCATGACCACACTACACCAGTGCTCTGAGCTCTGCACTGGCTGCTTATAGTCTTCCGGACCCAATTCAAGGTATTGGTTTTAACCTATAAAGCCCTATACGGCCTGACTTACCTGCAGCACTGCCTCGCTCTCCATGCTCTGGAGAGGCCTCTGCAGTCTGCTGGGGGTGCCCTTCTCGAGGTCCCCCGTGTGGCCACTATGGAGAGGGCATTCACGGTGGCTGTACCTAGACTGTGGAACTTCCTCCCGGTGGAGGCCTGGGTGACCCCGGATCTCCCCTCCTTCCATCGTATCTGTAAAACCTGGCTGTTCTGCCTGGCTTTTGGCGAGGGAGATGGGGTGTAGGGTGGGATGGGGGGAGACGGTTTGGTTTCGTGCCTCCCTTTTTATTGTACTTTATGATTTTACTGTTTTTATGTGTTTTAATATTGTAAGCCGCCCTGGGCTGCTTGGAGCAGGAGGGGTGGGGTATTAAATTATTTTATAAATAAATAAATAAATAATAGTTCCACTCTATTCTGCATTGATCAGACTGCATCTGGAGTACTGTGTCCAGTTCTGGGCACCACACTTTAAGAAGGACATCAACAAATTGAAACGGGTTCAAAGGAGGGTGACAAAGACAGTCAGTGGTCTGGAAACCAAGTCCTATGAGGAAAGGTTGAAGGAGCTGGGTATATTTAGCCTAGAGAAGAAAAGACTAAGGGGAGACATGATAGTGGTCTTCCACTACCTGAAGGGCTGTCACAAAGAGGATGGCAAAGACTTGTTCTCTCTTGTCCCTGAACACAAGACTAGAAATAATGGGCTCAAATTACAAGAAAGCAGATTCCTAATGGTAAGAGCTGTTCAACAGTCAGACAAATTACCTAGGGAGGTGGTGGGCTCTCCTTCACTGGCAGTTTTCAAACAGAGGCTGGATGGCCATCTGTCAGGGATGCTATAGCTGCAGATTTCCTGCGTTGAGCAGGGGGTTGGACTAGGTGACCTCTGAGTTCCCTTCCAACTCTATGATTGTATGTCTCCTATATCTTTGACACACACCTCTCTTTTAAACCTTACATTGACTCTGTGGCCAAATCCTGCCGATTCGCTCTCCACAACATTGCCCGCATCCGCCCCTTTCTCTCAATCTCCTCAACCAAAATCCTTATTCATGCCATGGTTATCTCTCGCCTCGACTACTGCAACCTCCTACTTGCTGTCCTCCCTCGCTCTCACCTGTCTCCCCTTATCGCAATCCAAAACTCAACCGCCAAGGTCATTCACTCTGCCCGTCACTTCAACCATGTGCAGCCTCTCCTCCTCTCCCTTCACTGGATCCCCCTTCCTGAACGTATCCTGTTTAAGCTCCTGGTTTTCATGTTCAAGTCGCTCCACAACCAAGCTCCCCCTACCTCTCGGACCTAATTTCCCTACGCAATTAGGGAAATTGCACGTGCACGTGCTCTCCATTCTTCCTTTGTCCCCTCCTGCATGTGCTCTCCGTTCTTCCTTTGTCCCCTCCCTCACTCTCCCTCATTTCTCCTGCTCACCTAACCGCCTTCGACCTTTCTCCCTCGCTGTCCCCCATGCCTGGAACTCCCTCCCTGCCCGCATCCACCTTGCCTCCTCCCTCCGCTCCTTCAAATCCCTCCTCAAGACCCACCTTTTCCTTGCTGCCTTTCCCAACGCCTGCTAGTCTTTCCCCGTACACTTACTGTTGGCCCTCCTCTGCTGACTGCTGCTACCAACCTCTTTGTAACCAAGCCAAGCATACGCACCTGAGACTTTGCATCTGTTTGAATGTTTTTTGTCTTCTCCCCTGTCTCCCCCACTGTCCCCTCTCCCTGTCTCCCCCCCTTTGTCTTTTAGATTGTAAGCCACCGGCAAGGACCGCGTCTAATTCTGTTCTGTGCAGCACCAGGTCACATGACTGGTGCTATATAAATGTTTATAATAATAATAATAATATCAGAACAAGCATCTACACTGCCAATCCATAATAGTGCTTATTCTGGAGTCTTAATGATTGTATAAACAGTTACTCCTGAATGACAAATCCAGAATTACAGTCACTTTGGAATAACTCTGGATGTGTAAAAACAACCCCAGCATTGACAATGCTCCTTAAGCCTAACCAGCAGCCCCTGCTAACAGCTCACTGCTGATCTCAGACTGTCTGAGAGAACAGGACTTGGCCTGCCTAGTATTTGGAGAAATGGGAACCGGTCCTCACCCACAAGGACCGGGCTCTGAAAGGCTGGATTCCCACCTCAGAGAGGAAATGTCTGTACATCAGCTGAAGACTGAGAGACCACAGCTCAGTCTGCATCCCCCTCTCCCTGCCCCACTCCACAGAGACTCAGATTAGACTCTCTTCCTAGGCCCAGAGTTGTGAACCTGCTGTCAAATCCAGGTCTGTACGAGGGCTGTGTGTTTAGATTCTCTGTCAATCTATGTTACATCACCACTTGCTGCTGCTGATGTAGTCTCACAGTGGGGTCTGCTTTGGGAGGCTGTTTTTATTGATGGGCCAGTTGTGGATTTCTCTCTCTGTTTCTTCTTGTGCCCAATGAACCACCCTTCCTCTCTCTGTTTTATACACACTGCCTGCCGATGAGAACCCAGATTGCTTTGGGGGGGCTTATATTTCTCATAATGCAGGCTGGCTCCTTTCTCTCTCTCTCTTTGATGGAACTACCACCACCACTTCTTCTTTTGCCTCTGCTCCCACTGCCACCTGCAGAACACCTGTGTGATTGTCTTGCATCTAAAATACTTTTTAAAAAATTAGTTCGCCCTTTCTAAATTGGTTCAGTTCAATTTATTGATGGGAACTGGCTTTTGCCCTGACCTGAAATTTAAAACAAATAAAACAGTAAAAAACAACAGATTTAGTTACACTGACAACATCTTCATAGAAGACAAAAAAATGATGTCTTCCGCCACTCTTTCGCCATAAAAGCAAAGGTTGCCACTGGCTAACTTAATCCAAAAGGATTTGTTCTCCTACTGCATGATCCAGATCAGCTTTTCAAGGGGGAAGTAAACATTGAGAAAGGGTGGTTTCAAAGGCAAAAACTTGATCCTTAGATCATTTTATAATGGGAATTCTAAGACATAATCATCATTGATGTACATTGTATTGTACATCAATACAATGGGAACAAAATCTTTACGGTGTAGGAATGCCCTTCCTATGACCCTCTATCATCTCCGATGGCATCTGTTCCAATCTCAATCGAGTTAAAGCACATCGTAGCTTAGGTTTCAAATTAAGGGATAAATATTTCCTCAAACCCTCCCTACCTGACCAGTGTATGTAAAGAGGGGCAATCCGGGAGTAACGAACCACAGCCAAATCTGTTTGAAGGGCCACATCTTGAACTCTAGCATAGAGAATGGACTTATCCAACCATGAGAAAAATCTCTCATTGTTAGTAAGATAAGATCCAAAATCCATAATACTAATAGTATGTGACACAAAAGTTAACCAACGAGATTTACTGGTTACTGGAAATAAACCATCCTCCAAAGGGCACATTTTTGGTAACCTGAGCGGGGAATAAGTTAGAATTTTAAACCATAGTAGTAAACTTAACAGAAATTCTAAGAATTTCCTCTTCCCAATAGGCCTCTCAAACTGGCATAGCCACACTGCACTTCTAGGCCCCCCAAACATGAAATGAACAATAAAAAAAAGAATACAAATAGAAAAAAATACTAAAAATACAAACATTAGACCCTGTGCCCAGCACTATTCTATACCCCATCCCCAACCATCCAAGGGACCAGGGCTCCCTCTGTAAACCCTAACAGAGAGGAGCATGATCTACTTTATCATCAGGTGTGGTGCTATGGAAACCCTAAACAGGTGGCAGAAATCTTTTGACTCACTGATGCACAAACATCATGGTGATGGGCACATCAGGGTTTCTTACTCATTCCTGCCCTCAGTGGAGTGTGCTGTGACCATATTTTTCTTCCTGGACAGTATAGAAGCATCTGGGAGAAGTTTCAGCTAAGTCAGTGGCTCCCAATCTACACCCATGCAAGGCATTCCAGAGCGACCCTAATCTAATTCACGGCAACAAGCGCCATCTCTGTGCCATAGTCCAATCTACACCGTGCCATAGTCCAAATAAAAACCGGACTGAAAGGGATCCAGATAGCCAGTGTGGTCTAGATGCCCCTGCAGTGGCTGGGCCACCACCGGCTCAATAACCTTCCCTAAAAAGGGAAAGATTAGAGATCGGACGATAACTGGCAAGGGAATCAGCATCAAGTGGTGGTTTTTTGAGCAGAGGCCGCTCCACCACCTCTTTGAGGCAGCTCGGCACTCTGCTTTCCCAAAGGGAAGCATTGATCAGCCCTGCCAGCAACAGCTCCACCATCTCCCGTCTGACCTTAACCATCCAGGACGGGCACAGGTCAGGTTCAAAAAAGGTGGCCCTAACAGCCCCAAGAACATCCCCCGCTCCGGTGGACAACACCAACTGAAACTGATCCCACGAAACCGGACAAGGCAGGGCTTCCACAACCTCTGGTACACCCACTGCAATAAGTGCGGTGTCGAAGTTGTGGTGAATCCTAGCGATTTTCACTGCAAAATAGTCACCAAACATGACTGCTATCCCCAGATTTTTTTTACATGTTTTGCTGCCAAGCCACGTATCCCCCATCCTGTATTTGTACATCTGGTTTTTCTTACCTAAATGCAGAACTTTACATTTATTTCTGCTGGACTTCATTTTGTTAGTTTCAGACATTTTCCAAATTATCAATATCATTTTGAATTTTATTTCTGTCTTCAAAGGTGTCCCTGCCAGTTTTCTGTCATCTGCAAATGTAATAAGCTTTCCCTCTACTCTTTCATCCAACTCATTAATAAAGATGTTGAACAGTACCAGGCCCAGGACAGAGCCTTGTGGCACCCTACTCAACACTTCACTTCCGATTGATGAGGAGCCACTGATGAACACTCTTTGAGTACGGATCAGCAAATCCACCTAATGGTATTACCGTCTAACCCAGCTTGTCAACATTAAGGATATCATGGGGAAGTATGTCAAATGCTTTGCTGAAATCAAGATATATTATGACCACGGTGTTCCCATGAACCAGTAAATTAGTAACTTGATCAAAAAGGAGATAAGATTAGTCTGTCATAAGTTATTATTGAAAAATCCATGCTGGCTTCTAGTAATCACTGCATTGTTTTGTAGATGCTTACATTTTGACTGCTTTATAATCTGTTCTAGTATCTTTCCAGGTATCGATGTCAGGCTGACTTGTCTATAGTTTCCCAGATCCTCCTTTTTCCCCTTTTTGAAGATAAGGACAACATTGCAACATAGCAAGATCTCCGGTCTTCCAGCACCTCACCCATTCTCCATGAGTTCTTAAAGATGATAGAGGTTCTGAGAGTACATCAACAAGTTCCTTCAGTACCCTAGGATTTAATTCATCCATCCCTGAAGACTTGAATTCATTTAGAATAGCTAGGTATTATCTGAACAACTCTTTATCAAGGATTGAGGCTACAAGCCTTTCCCCTCATCATTTATGCTACTTTTGCCAGGTTGGACAGAGTTTCCCTTTTGGGAAAAGACAGAAGCAAAATAGAAGTGGAGTAGTTTGACCTTCTCTTTGTCACCTGTTAACATTTTACGGTATTCACCGAGCAGCAGACCTACCACTTCCTTTTTGATCCTCTTACTTCTAACATACCTGAAAACCTCCTTTTTGTTGTTGTTGTTAGCATCCCTCACTAACCTTGGCTCGTTCTGTGCTTTTGCCTTCTTGACAACATCCCTACATGTCTGGGCTACTTGTCTGTATACGTCCTTCGTGACTTGTCCCATCTTCCATTTCTTATGCGTGTCCTTTTTAATTTTCAGCTCATCAAAAAACTCTTTATGCAGCCATGTTGGTTTCTTTAGATGTCTCCCATTTTACTGATTGGAATGGTTTGTGATTTTGCCTTCAGTATCTCATTTTTCAGAAACTTCCACCCATCTTGGACTCCTTCTTCCTTTCGTTTATCTAACCATGAGATCATGCATCACATTTCTCTGAGTTTATTAAAATCCGCTTTCCTAAAGTCCAAGGTACACATTTGATGATACTCACCTTTACTTTTTCTTAATATCATGAATTTCATGATCACTTCCCCTCAAAGGTTCCACTACTTTCACCTCATCGATCCAGTCTTCTCTGTTGGTTAGGATCAAGTCTAGGATAGCTGACACACACACACACACACACCTTGTTCCTTCCTCCACCTTCTGAAAGAAGAAGTTGTCAGCAAGTCAAGTCGAGAATTTACAGGACATTCCTTGCTTAGCAGTTTGTCTTCCAACAGATATTACTACTACTTCCTGCTTCTCTGAAAGATCTGCAGTCTGTTTTAGGAAGGCATCATCCACATCTTCTGCCTGGTTTGGCAGTCTGTAGTAGTCTCCAACAATGAAATCACAAGGAGAACTGCATCAATTCCATGGTACAGCACAGTTGAATTATAGTCCCTTTGGGAACTCTGACCGAGAGGAGAATGCCTTTGCTATCACATCAGTCTTGTCATTAATTGACCGGGATGTAAATTTCCAGAGGGGGTTCTGTATTTGGAGGTCCAAAGGGAACTGAATTCTGACACATACAGCACATTTAAATTTCAGAGCCTTCTTCTGCTCTGTCTTCTGGGTGCTGTGCAGGCAGCTGTGAGCCCCTTTCCTCCCAATGTCCTTGCTGTGAATGTCACTTGCTGTCATGGGCCCATGGAGCAGATGGGTGTGATGAATTCCCTCTGCTGCAGGGTCAGAGTGGATTAGGTGGCAGCATGGGTAGCATTTTGTCACAGCCTTCTCTGCAGTAAATCTCTACCTGTGACATTTTGCCTCCTGAGACTGCAGAATACCATAGAGACTGGGTAGAGGGGACGTAAAAACTACCTACAATTGTCTATGGTGGAGTGGCTTAATACCAGACTAGTCGTTCACATGATCACCATTCTGGTATCATTTCATGCAGAATTAGATAAATCCTTGAAAATCCTGTTGAACAATGCCAGCATAAAACCAGGAAACAGGAGTTAAAAACCAGGCAGCGGAAGTTATTTAAACCTGCATGACAATTCACACGATCAACTACAATCTGGAGTTGGAGGGGTTAATGTTGGTATTAGGATTGTGTAAAAACAGTCTGGGAGCCAAGGAGTCCAAGGGCAGCTGTCCGTATCTCAGGATTGAAGGGCATTATTGGATTTGGAGTTGTGAGAACAGGTATCCTAGGACAGGGAGAGCTGCATGTCAGGAATGAGAGGCATCACCAGAGCTGTGGGAGTTGGATCTGAGATTTGGGGTAGCCAGTAGGGGTGGGACTACTGAATCTACCGGTATCCGATACTGCCCGGTATTGGGTGTACCGGCAGTATCAGATTAAACCCGGAAATCCCGGTAAATTACCGGATTCCCCCCGTACCAGATTTTTTACATTGCGGCCATTCAAATGAATGGCCACAATGTAAAAAAAAGCCACAAAAAACCACAAACTGGATTTAAACAACAAAAATTTCCCCTAAGTCCCCTAGTGCGGGTTCCGGGCTGTTGCCGGCGACCCAGAGCTCGCACCAGCACTGCAGCAGCAGGTAAGTGTACCGGTACTGTACTGATCCCTGGAGTGGGGGGTCGTTTAACACCCCCCCCACCCCAGAGATCACCCTACCTCCCCAATGCCATTGCCTACCTTGAGCTCCGGGCGGCGGCGCTCCAGCGGCTTCAGAGCTGGCTGTGGCTGCTGCTGGCTTCAGCATGGTACTAGGCCTTCCGGGGAACCTGGAAGTTCCCAAGAAGGCCTAGTAGTGTGATGAAGCCAGCGGCAGCCACAGCCAGTGCTGAAGCCACCGGAGCGCCACCGCTGCCCCCCGGAGCTCAAGGTAGGCAATGGCATTGGGGAGGTAGGGTGATCCCTGGGGTGGGGGGGTGTTAAACCACCACCACCCCAGGAATCAGTACAGTACCGGTACACTTACCTGCTGCTGCAGTGCTGGTGCGGACTCTGGGTTGCCGGTGGCGGCCCGGAGCCCGCACTAGGGGACTTAGGGGGAAAAAATTTGTTGTTTAAATCCAGGCTGGGCAGGGTGGGGGGGGTGTCCCCCCTTCCACCCGCACAGTCTGAGAGGGGGGAGGTTTTTGTTTTTTAATTTTTTCCATTGATTTCACTGGGGACAGTTCCCTATTGAAATCAATGGAAAAGATCTGGTACGGGTAAACCGGTATTAATCCGGTAAGCTGGGTTTTTTAAATCCGGGAACCGGTAAAACTGGTACCCGGTATTTGCCCTCATGTCCCACCCCTAGCCAGGAAGGCTTACCACCAAGACTGGGGGGGATTGCCAGAACAGTGTGTAGGTGGTGGTGGTGGGTTTCAACTACAATCCACAAATCACTTACTCCAGAGTAGCCCAGTTGAAGTCCATAGGGCTTCAATGGGACTACTCTGGAGTAACCGGTTGTAGATCATAGCCTAAGTGTTTAATGTTACAAAGGCAGCTGAACTTGACCATATCAATGGGACAGCTGCAGAGCTGCCAGTCAGAATAAAGGGGCATGAAGGAGCAATGTAGGTGCTCAGAACTGGAACAGCATGGGGTGCAAGGGAAGCTACAGGCCAGAATTGAGGGGCTTTGGCTGTGCTGTGGAGGGGCCAGGGGATATTTACTTTACTGAGTCTCTGCCTACTTTGTTCCTGGATTTAACTAACTCTGGGTGAAAACAGACATGCACGTAACTCCGCTTTAACCTTTCTTATGCAGGTTGCAGAGCTGTATTGGCACCCTATGCAGCCCTGCAACATGCATGAGAAAAGCTAAAGCGGTGTTAAAGCAGAGTTAAGGTGCATTTTTTTTTTCACCCATAGCCACTTTCATAAAAAGAAGAAACACATGGCTAGAAGAAACCCCTATTCCCCATTCCCCACCACCTTTCCCTGCCACTGACTCTTGCTCTCATCATCTCTTCTGCATGTGTGCTTCTATGCTCCAATCTGTACTACCGCATTCAGTTCCATTCAGGGAGGAAGCTGCTGCAAGCATTTTCAGTAGCTCAGCAATGTCTTTATTAGGCTGGGTGCAGCACCTCTCTTGCCTTTGTTCTCCCAGCCTTCCTTTGGGCGTGTGTTGGCCTTTAAGTAAGAGGCCCTGGCCGCCAGCCAGACAGTCATTTCCTGGTAATCTAATAGCTGCAGCAGATGAACTGAAAATGCATTTCCTGCCACCGTGCTGTAAAATTTTTATTAATGTAATGGGAGAATGCATTGCTGGCTTTCACTGCACTGAAGTTCCTGCTGCTGACAAGGTCTGGGAGGTGCATTTGGGTGGGGAATAGTGGGATTAGAATAGCCATGGATGGCTCTCTGGGCCAAATTGGCTCTAGATAACACAGAGCAGAGGGGAATGCATGGCTGGAAGGAGGGTCTCCCAAGCAGTGTTGTACTACAGAGTGGTACTTTCTAGAGCTAAAATGGAAATTCACAGCCAGTATCATAGCAGATCATTTTGCCCACTTCAAATTAGGTCCAACAAAGTTGCTGTTATTATTTATTTATTATTATTAAATTTATTATTAATTTATTATTATTATTATTATTATTATATAGCACCACCAATGGAGCTGGCACTGAACAATAGGGATGGGTGAACAGAACGCTGTTCGGATGTTCGGATATTCAGTTCGAAACCCAAGTTCAGGTTCAGCTGTTCAGTTCAGCGGAGTTCGGTTCAGCCGAACATTCAAAAAAGTGCTATCGGTTAGGGGTGGGAATACCGGCAAATCTGGAATCCGATAATGCCGGTACTGGGCATACCGGCATTATCGGATTCAACCCGGTAAATCCGGTCCGGTTACCGGATTCCGGGTACCGGATTTTTTTACATTGCAGCCATTTAAATGAATGGCTGCAATGTAAAGTCCCACCCAAAAAGTATAAAAAAACAACCCCCCCCCCCAACCCCCCAGGGAT
>QEPC01014973.1:454502-483979 GCA_003113815.1 Sphenodon punctatus
CTGATGTTAGAACTTTTTCGGTGGCTGCCCCTGTGCTGTGGAATTTGCTCCTGGAGGAGGCTTGGTTGGCTCCCACTCTTCTGCTGTTTCAGCATGTATGTAAGACCTGGCTGTTCCGACAGGCTTTTGGCGAGGGGTAGGGTAGGGGTGGGTGGGGTTTCCCCACATATTGTATTTTAAATTGGAGCACTTACCCCATCTGGGGCACTGGGTCGGGCCGGCTCTGTGCGGTCGGGCTCGGGCAGGCGCAGCAGCGGCATTTTAAATCTGCCATCATGCCGCCCGCCACCACCGGACATTGCTAGGGAGTGTGGGAGAGGCGGGGCCTCTGCCTCCCCCTCACTTCCGCTGGCCCCCTCCACTGCCTGTCAGTTTTGACCAGGGGAAGTGAGAGAGAGACAGAGGCCCTGCCTCTCCCTCATTCCCCCTGGCCAAGACTGACAGGCAGCGGGGGGGGGGGGCACGGAGTGAGGGAGAGGTGGGTCCTCTGCCTCTCCCTCACTCCGCTGGTCCCCTCCGCTGCCTGTCTCGGACTTTGCCATGGGGAGTTAGAGAGAGGCAGAGGCCCTGCCTCTCCCTCATTCCCCCTGACCGAGACAGGAGGGGGGAGCAATTTCCTACTCTGCATTCCTGTGGGTGTTTGCCAGCAAAGCTGCACTGGGGGTGGGGAGGCTTTCAGACCGGCTGATCCCCTGTGCATATCCTGGCTTCTGCATTCCCCCCGTAGGCAAAATATGTACTGGGCGGGGGAGTGGGGAGGTCTGAAAGTGGCCTAAGTCAGGTAAGAGACAGTTCCTTGAATCTTTCTGACAGATCTCCTTATCTTGGAATTTAAGATAAACATCCTACACAGATAACTAGGGTTTCTTTCTACCTCTCTAGGTTTTGCTGGGAGAATCCTGGTTTTGACCGGGAATCAGAAGCCCCAGTTTCTCTAGGTCAGCCAGGGGCGCCCTGCTAAACTCAGAGGAATCAGGTCTTCTGGAGGGCAGCAAGGGGCATCCATGTCAGGAAGGGGAGAGGCCACAGGGAGTTTCCCACCCCTTTTCTGATGTCCACCCCTATAGTGTGTCATGGCATCACAACACTCCATAAGATTCAATCAGAAATTAGCATGATTTCAATGGATCCCAGACAAATTTTAGAAAGTGTTCAACGGATTCCAGACAAATTTCCTAGAAATTAACAATGCCAGCAACACTTTTACCCTCCTCTTCCTGTTCCCTCCCTTTGATCTCCCCGTTCCCCCCTTATTTCTGTTGGGGTTTTTTTGTAAGTTCTATTCTTGCTTTTATACCTCCTTTCCCCTCTCCCTGAGTCTTCCCATTTCTGTTCCCATTATTAAACATCTCTCCTCCCCTGCTCTCCATCCCCCATCTTCCTTTTTCTGGAGATTCTCGTTATTGTTGTTCTGGTTTGCAAGCTTTGACAAATATTACTATTCTTTCTGAACATTGAAAAAGTACATTAGAGTAATGGTTTAATGTTTTAAATATACCTATTTGTTGTGATGATGTACCCTGCCCTGGCTAGGTCATAATTTCTTTATGTTGCTCCTTCTTTGATATGTTTGTGTGACTGTTTTATAAGAAAAAATGCAATTATATTTTTAAAAAAGAAAGGGGCATGACAGTCCCTTTGCCCTGCTTCCCCCCAGGCAAAAGTCTGGAGAGAGATGGTGACCCCCAGTGTCTCTTATGAGCCCCCATGCATTTCCCAGAGATAGCTATGCATGCTCATTCTGAGCTGACTATGGCTGCACAAGGAAAGTGGCTTAGCTCCCCACCATCTCCATTGGAGAGGAAAGAGCATCTTCCAAGGAGATGGCCACACCTGGCCAGAGCTTACCCGGCCCGGGGGTCACCATCTCTGGCAGCCATGACTGTGCCTCATTGGTAGGGTAGCCAGACATGCAAATTTTAGAGGATACCTATGAGAAATGCAGGTTGCAGCCCTGCAACCTGTATTTCTCATAAATGCTCTCTAAAAGTTGCGTATCTGGCCACCCTACTCATTGGCCACCATAGCTGCCCATCATGGTGGGGATGAGTCATGGGGAGCATGGCAGGGGCTGGGCCACCCACCTTTTTGTTGTGCTGCTGGCCATACCCAGGCCTTGCGGCCAGCGGGACAACTCTCTGACCACTGTCACATCATGGTCCTGACCCTGCACCATGTTGTCCAGGACTTTCCACCCCAGGGCAGCCCAGAGAGTGTTCCCACTGGCTGCACAGCTGTTTTTACCTATCAAGTGGAAAAAATACTTTTGTGAGGATTTTAAAAACCTGTTGCCAGTTAATTTCATCAGGTGTCCCCTAGTTCTGGTGTTTTGGGGCAAAGGAAAATAACAGCTCCTTTTTTACCTGGTTTAGTTGGCACAACTCATGATTTTTCTATTATATTTATTTACCACCTCTCCAGATTTTTCCCAAGAATCAAGGTTTTGATCCAGTCAGCAGACTCCAGGGAAAGTCTTGATCAACCAGGTAACCCAGTAAAATCAGGGCTTCCAAGGGCAGCAGGGGGTGTCCATTTTAGAAAGGGGGAGGCCCTAGGGTCTTTTCCAGCCCTTTTCTGGCATACCCTACCCCTATGGAGGGGTTATGCTAGAAAGGGGTGTGACAGCCCCTTTTTCCCCACCCCTTTCCAATGTGACCTTGCCCTCTCTCAGTGAAAGCACAATGGGAGGTGGTAACTTTTATCCTATTCCCCCCCTCCCCCCACTGTCTAGGTGTCAGGGGCAGCATGTGTGCCTTTGGTGGTAAGTCTTGCAGGATCGGGTCCCAGCTGGGTGAGTTCCTGCAGGATCAGGGCAAGTGGGAGCAATACCTTGAAGTTCAGAACAAGCAGGAATCAGGCCAGGAAATCAGTCAACAGCACCATGCAAGGATGAAACAAGCTGAGGTCCAAGGTGAAACAGGAGTCAAGCCAAGAAATCCATCCAAGGGGCAAAGAGGGAAGGAGAGAGAAGGAACAGATACACCAGTAGGGACTAGACAAGGAGAACTGTGCTGGGGTTTGTTGAGAACACAGATGCCTTTAGATATAACGTCAACAGTTTCTGAATGTGTATTTTGACCTTGATATTGGCCCTGCGTTCACCATGTGGTGCTGCTTAGACACACAGACCATCTTGAGGCAAATTGGTGTTTTGCTCACCACCCGATCTCAGCACACAAGCGCTGCTGCCTTGTTCCCCGTGCTGTACCTGCTAACATGCCACGCAATAACATTAGACACAATGCTGACCATGTGTTCAGCTGGAAATGCAAATTGTCTTTGTGATGCAATGGTGTTCACATCACATGTTCAACGGTGGCCAAATTGATGTTGGGATTGTTATGATGCTTACACACAATGGCCAAATACATACTTAGGGGTTTTGACAACTAATCTTGGTTATGTCTAAAGACACCCCACAAAGCAAGCAATGTGACCAGCTGCTCTAAGAAGCCCAGCGCATGAACTGGCTTTTAATGCTAGCTAGTTGTCCCCAGGGCCAATTGGAGAACAGCTTAGTTCCTGGTGCCTTAGCCAGGCCCACATGCTAGTGATAATTGACCTTGATTGGTATATTGAGGTGACAGCTTGGGATCAATGTGGGGAGGAGTCCTAACAGATACAAGGAGAGGCCCACCCTCAGACAGGCCAGGAGGCAGTGCAGGGGAAAACATTTTGTTCCTCACCCCAGCACTCAAGGGTTTGAAACCTGCCCCTGACACTAAGAGAAGTAATTTGCCCACAGCTACCCAACATCTCAGTGATAGACATGGTCGGGAGTGCTTCTGTGTTTTTTTTCTCTAGAAGATCCATGTGATTCCCAGAGAGGTATTCAGCAAGGGGAGAACCAGGCCATGAGGTTCCAGTCTAGTAAGTGAGCCCTATATTCAACCGAATGCTTCCCAAAGGCATCAGAGGAGTGAGGAGAGAAGCCAACTTTAAAAACCCAGAGGGGCTATGCTGAAAAAAAGATGAAAGGGTTGTCTGTGGGCATGATTCCAGATACCAAGGCCAGGAAGGAACTATTGGGAACTTATGGAACATTGTAGAGGCTTCATCTCATCTCGACAGGTTTTAGGATCTGGCAGAGAGAGCAGTGCAGGCTCAGGCTTTGTAGTCTCACCCCCTGTCCAGTGGAAAAGCCACAACCCCACCAAGGAGCCATCTGAAATATCCAATTAGCAACCATGATGCTAGGAGATCATTCCTCTCCCAAACAACTGAACCACACTCTCCAGCTCTGATTGGATGGCACAGTATGCTTACCCATTGGCTGCCCTACACTATATAAAAAGAACCAGGAAGTGTCTAAGCAGTGTGATGTTGACTGGATACCTGGCCCTTGCTGCCTGTCCTATCTCATCTTTTCTTTCCCTTCTGGCCCTGTTAGGGTTGCCACCTCTCCAGGTGGGGAAAGCCCTAACTTCTTTGGATTAGGAAGGTGCTCCCATGGCCAATGTGAAAAATTGGGGCTTCTGGAGGTGATCATGTCAGAAAAGAGATGGACAACAGCCCCCTGTCCAAGTGGCCATGCCAGAGCATCATAACATCCTCCCCAGGGAATCCTTGTATCTCTGCAGCTCAGGTGCTGACATCTGCTGCTGCTGGCCTCTTGGCATTTCTCTGGTGGTAACCCCTCTGCTCCAGTGTAGTGCCCAACCCTTCCATGTCCCAGGCAAACATCTCCAGGAGGCTCTGCCACAGCTGTTGCCTGAACCGCTGCACCTCCAGGTCCACCCAGCTCCAAAGCTTTCTCAGTTGCCCTGGTTGTGAGTGGACTCTACCGCCAGCCATGAATATGCTCTGTATAGCTCAGGGCTGCACAAAGTACAGCCCGAGGGCCAAATGCGGCCTACAAGGACCTTTCCTGTGGCTCAATTCGCTCTGGCCACACATTTTTTCTGCGGCCCCCCATGCCTCCTCCTGCTCTGGCAATCACCTTTCCTCCAGCCCCCGCACTGGTGCAAAACCCTCCTTCCTCTGGGCAGCAAGCCTACTAAAGGCACTTGATGGATTCCTCCTTCCTCCTCCCTGACTCCAGCTTCCTGCTGCCGCCAATGTTTCCACCTGAGCTTCTCGTTGCCACTTCTGCCACCCAGATCTCCAGCCCCAGCCCCTCGCTGCCAAGGGGTGGGGTTATGCAAATTGGGGCAGGGGGTATATGCAAATTGGGGTGGGGCCACATGCAGCCTAGGGTTGGGTCCAAACCAAATTTTCCAGCCCTCAGCAAGAATCAAGTTGAGCACCCCTGGTATAGCTCAACCTTCCGCCAGGGAGCTAAATGATTGCAGTCCTCCACTGGGGAGCACAAACAGGTGCACTTTCTCTCTTAGCCCTAGTGGTACACCCCTTTTCAACCAGACTGCTTGATGGCAGATGTTAGGGGTGTCCGCATTTTCCATGACTTTGTAACAGCTTGAGCTTAGCCTGCAAAGTCCCCCCAGGATCTAGCTCCCAGTGACCCAATTTCAGGCAGGGAATTGGCTCCAAATTGTCTTTATTATATAATAGTGGTTCACCCTTCACTAGGAAGCAAGCTCTCAGTTTAAAATAAAGTCCATCCCTTCTTAGCCCCAATGGACTGGTCCAGTCTTAGACAACCTGAATGGGTAGATGCTGCTCAGAGCCTCTCCCACTAGAGATCTCTCTCTGCTGTCCTGAACTCAGTGCTCTTAGGCTTTTGGCTGGTTCAGCTGCTACACTCAAGTGCAGGTGTGAGGCATCCAGGCACTGTTCTTCACTACTCAGGGCCAGCCTTAGAAATTGCGATACCCAGGGTGAAAGCTAAATGCGTGGGGACCTTGGCCACACCCACTTTTGCTTATGTGGCAAAGAATTGCC
Organism: Sphenodon punctatus; assembly: GCA_003113815.1. Taxonomy (NCBI): domain Eukaryota; kingdom Metazoa; phylum Chordata; class Lepidosauria; order Sphenodontia; family Sphenodontidae; genus Sphenodon; species Sphenodon punctatus. Next base: position 460,344 of record QEPC01014973.1, read on the forward strand.
ACATAAAAGCTATTTTTAACCCATCAATACAATGTGCACCAAAGAACATTTAAATCTGTTTTAGATTAAAGGAGACACAGATACGGTAAAAAGGCAAAAACACTTATTTAAAACATATGAGGGCATGCACACAAGGATAGGGAGACAGATCATCCATGGCAAAGACCAATGGCCTGAACCTTCCTTCCTGTGAGCATATCCCTTACACACACACACCCCAGCACAGAAGTTCAATTCAAACAACATCTGATCAACACCGTCCCACACACACACACACACGGTCACAGCACCCCACATGAAAACAGGGATGAGGAACCTCAGACCCACTCGAGGCCAAACATAACCCTCAACGTAGCCCTTTCCAGTTGCTGGATTAGGGCTTGAATCTCAAACACCAAAGCACAGAAAAAGCAAGCTTAAGGGAAGTGAGCAGAGAGGCAAGGAGAGGGACAGATCCATGGCCTGGACCCTCCTTTTCTTGAGCAAATGTCCCCCAACACCCCACAACAAAGTACAATTCAAACACAGATCCATCCATGGCATGAGGGGGTGGCTAAAAAATGCAAAGAAATAAAATAAATAAATAAATCCAGCTGGAGCCCAGCCACAGTCCCTTCCCAAACCCTCCCCATGATCCCAGTTCCTCCACTCCCAAGGCCCACCATGACCCCAGCCCTGTTCTCCACCCAAACCCCAGATAGCCCCCCAGCAGCAGCCCCTTCCCCAAAAATACACCAGATGGTGAGCAGCCTCTTACCTCAAACCCCTACCCCCTCATTATGGCTCTCCGTCAGCAAGCAGCAACCTACTCCTTCTCTCATCCCCCCATCAGTCATGGACCTCCAGCCACTTCACCCAATTTCTTCCCCCCAAAAAAAACCCAACAGGGACTGGGAGGAGACTCAGCCCGACTCACTGAGAACTGCTTCGGTCAGCCTTAGCTGATTATCGAGGCAGCACCAGGTGTTGCTCAGGAGAGAGGAAGGACACTGTCACTGAAGTTCCTCCTGCAGCAGCATGGTGAAGTGGGCTCTAGTCTGGACCCACCCTGGGCTGATAGGTTCTGTCTCCAGCAGGCTGTGGAACAACCTGTCTGACTCCCTCGGCCTCCAGAGTCGTGTGACCCTCTCAGCAGCAAGTAGGCAGGACACTGGGGGGGGGGAGCAGATCAACAGACCCCAGACGCCAATGGTGTCTGAAAATTATATCATTTTGGCGGGCACCACCACACATGCACCATCACGTGGGGGAAGCAGCTGGGCCGGGCAGTGACACCAGCGGCAGAGCTATGCTAATCGGGGGTGGGGCCAGGGGGTGAGCCAGGCAGCAAAGTCCCCTCCCCTCCCTTCAAGTCAGTCACTAATTAGCTGGAAGAATACTTGCTGTGGAGGAGGGGACTCAAGGGAGCCGAGGCTGCTGGCAGTGCAGCCCCACTGACTGAACTGAGTGTCTGAACAACGGATCCTTTCTCCTATATTACATGGAAACTGGAGGAAACACTGCAGCATGTCCCTGCTGTGGCAGTGGGACATGGGGGGGTTGAGCCTGAGCCAGTCTGGAATGGAAAATGTGCACAGTGAGAGTGATGGGTGGAGGGGAGTGGTGGCTGGCCGGGCGGACAAATAAAATCTGCAAACTCAGCTCACCAGCAGACTGAGCACTGGACTAGGCAGCGTGGGGCCTCTCCAAGGAGTGAGGCCTGGAGAGGCTGCCCCAGTCTGCCCCGCAGTAAGGCCAGCCCTGCCTGGGCTTCAGGTAGCACCTATAACTCTCCTGGTGGTGCTACCGTCTTAAAAGGCCAGCCACTCCAACAGCCTGCACCCTGCTACACCCTGCAGAGGAAGAAGGTTTTGGCTGAAAGACCAAGGAAAAGTTTGGTTACATGGAGCTTAAATTATAAGCAAGAATAATATGTGAGACTATGTCTTTCCAGCTTACGTGGTGCATGAGTTAAGGTGGTGGCCATAACATGTAATCTCCATGCTTTTTGGTGCTCAAATTTGTTAATGTTTTCCTTACCTTCTCCCTAGAACCAGAGGGTTTTCTTTATATAAGGATCTATATCTCTTGTGCTTAGCTAGTGTGCTGAAGTCCTGGGCATTAGCAGGTATAATGGTAACCACTGTTTTGTCTGTTAAACACACATTCCTCCATTACACCTGTTTGTCCAAGCACAGATTGTGCTTCTGGAATGAATCCTGGTGTGCAGCTCATGGATGACCCTTTACTTGTAGCTGCCATTATATCTGGTAACAGCAGCTATGGGCAAGGTGCAGGAGGCTTTCCAGGAGTGGCAGCAGCAAAGCCATGGGAGTGGCAAAAGCAGTGGAAGTGCTGTACCCAGATCCCCAATAATGCTGCTCCCAGGATCCTGCTACTGATGCTGTTGTCACCATTCCCAGTAAATCCCCACTCTCCTCCTGTTGTACCAGCTATTGCATAGCTAGTATGTCTGTTTATCCAGCTATCGACTACACAATACCAGAATGGGATGGACTTCCCTTATGGATGGTATTTTTTGTTATCACTCCAGATCTGTGTACACCTACAGTCACTAAAAAGACTGTAACCTTAAATACTGATGCAAATGAGGCTACTAAGACAGTGGGGTTTAACAATGGGTATTAGAAAGGACACCAGGAGGGACTGGCCACTAGGGTGCCTAGAGAATCAGGATGGAACACCTGCTGGACTGGTATCTGCATGGCCTCCTTGATCAGTCAAGCCCCTGAACAAACCTGAGTGGAGTCAGACCTAGAAGAGGGAGAGAGGCCTGACAAGCCAACAAGAATAAAGCAATCAGGTAGGCTAAAATGGTGGGATCAGGCTACCTAGACACAGTTAACAGGACTAATGATAGAGTGACTGGTTCATAATATGGGAGTGGTCTGCAGTGGTCTGCAATATGGGAGGCAGAACAGGCCCTCAAAACGGAGGTTGAGGACTTGAATGATTACTACCAACTTGGTGATTTTGAGGGACATGGCTGCATTAAAGAGGGAACTCTGTAATCTGAAGCGGGCCAAGGGGCTAGAAGAAGGTGGGACAAATGATATGTGGGAAGAGACCACAGAAATGTAGCCTGAAGGGAGTGTAGGAGAAGTGGAGATGGTCACTGGGGAAATGGGACCCAGTTAGTACAGAAGACATGTGAGGAAACACAGAGGAAGATTGTAGCGAGGAACCACTGGAAGACTGGGGCCCAGTTAGTGTAGAGGATGAGAGAATACTAAACAAAATGAGTGAAGCCCTAGTGGCAAACGAAGAGAACAGGAGTCGGAGAAAATGGAAGACAGGGATAAAAGAACCCTAAGGGAGATGAGTAAATGGTGTTGTATGATCCCAGGAACTGGAGGAGGGCAGGATCCTACAGTTTTGCAGGAAAGGTTGTGTGGGCCTGCCTTCCCCATGATCCTAGAGGAATAGGATGTTAAATGGGACAGGAACAGAGGGTGAGGTGCCTAGCTGTTGCCCAGGACAATGAACAGGAATGGGAGTTGAGGGGTTAGAGTCCACTGGAAATTCAGATGGGTTGGTGGGGTTAGAGTCAATTAAGATTGGTGGATTGGGCTGGCTGAAAGGGGCTGGTGGAGACAAGAGGTCCCAGGGGGCAGAGGAGGAATGTTACCACTGCGGAACAGAGAACAAACCCAGGGGGAATAGGGTTCCCCAGGAGGAACAGGAGTATAGGGTGCAGTCTTGCGTGAGAGGGTCTCTCTAGGATTGCCAGAGACTTTTTAGATTGTAAACCTGAGTGGAGAAGGACTCACCAGGATGGATAGAAGAAAGGGAAGAAGGAACAATGAGCAGCTGCAGGACGAAGGTGATTGAGTCACCAACATGAGAAGAATATTGTGGAAAAAAGAGATTTAGGACTAGAATAGAATGAACTGTGTATATTGTATCAAAACTGGTGAGTGTATTTGAACTGTGGGTATGGGACTGAATTGTGAGGATACAGACTCTACTCTGCCTGGAGTTTGGGGGCAGACAGGGTTACTGGGGGTAATCTCCAAATGGGGGGAGGACTGTGGCAGGGTAGAGTTCCTGCAGTGTACTGGCCCTTTAAGAGAGGTATAACCAGGAATTTTCAGGTGCTTGTGGGGTGACAGGCACTGAACAAACAAGTGGATAGCACCTAATGAGGAAGCAGCTGGGTTTGGTTATGACAGTGGCCAGTCCAAGAAACTGATGGCCTGATGCCATTTTTAGACGAGATACCGTTTCTCTTGGACTTCAGAATCTGGGAGAAACAAAGTCACATGCAGAGGTGGGGGTGGGTGGGTTAGACATCCCCCCCTCCCCCTCCCCAATACTGGAAGTCAGCTGACACCATAGGAAAAAGCAGTTGCTGGTGAACTCGCACATGGACAGAGATCCGGACTTATGAAACCTCGGTCCATGCATGCATGAGTACAGCAGCACCCACTGTTTCCTATGGCACCGTCTGACTTCCGGTATCAAGGGGAACATCTAACACACACATCCACGCGCGCCTGCACACAACAGTGTCTCATCTAAAAATGATCTATGTTACAGCTCAGTTGAGGAGGTTACAGAGAAGGCAAGAGCTCAGGAGGGGCTAGGCCTCTAGGCAGGGAGCTCAGAACATGGAGCTAAGGGGTTCTACTGGGGTACAAAGGGGTTTGCCTGACCCAGGGAACCCAGAGACTGGATACAGTGTTTATAGATTGTGTGGGGAATAAAGAGACTTAAACTAATTCCAGGACAGTGACATTGTTGGGCCCTGATCATGACAAGGCACACCCCAGTCAAGCCCGTCACTGCCACCCACCCACATCCTGGATTTAACCTCACTACCACACTGGGATGCTCCATGGTGTGTTAACCTCTTGGCAGGATGACCCTTGTTAAGCTCTCTGCCAGCTTCCCATCCCAGCAGTTCCACCTCACCCTCTGCCTGAGGCCAGAGCTTCCCACACATCCTGCTGGCTGGAGACACTGAGGCAGGGCGGGCTGAAGACATTGCGTAGCCTCTCACCGTCTGGAGTCTGCTCCCATTGCTGAGGCAAAGCTAAATTGGAAAAGCACACACAATGACCTCTTGTGGGATGTTCTATTAATATTTGATAGGCCTAATGTAATCATATACAATCAATAAAGGCAGGAATATTTCTTCCCCCACTGCACCGGCTCTCTCTCTCTTTCTGGCCTGTCCCTTCCTTCCCTCCCTCCTACTCGCTCTGCCTTTCATTAACGCATTCTCCATTTTACATTATTTATTAACTTCCTTCCTTTTTTATTTTGAAAAAATAAATTAAATAACTTTGGTTATCTGTTGTCTCAGACTCTCAGGCAGGGCAAGCTTGGGCCAGGCAAGACCTTTGCGAAACCCTCCTCTTGGAACTACAGCTCAGGTACAATCCCTGTATTCCCTCCACCCTTTCCCTAGTGTTTCTTCAGGACAGCACATCCCAAACATTTTGGGCCAATGGCCACACTGTCAACCCCCAGAATTTCTCATGGCCTTGCACACACCTAATGTAGATAGTGGTACCTGGACCCTGCTCTTCATGGGTTGGCCACAGCTACACAAGCTCTGTCCCCATCAGCATTTGGTGGGGGTGGGTGGCATTGATGATCTGTGTTATGGTGATCCTTGGCTTTCTACCTCCCCCTAGAGATGGATGCAGTGCTGACAGGGGCCTACATTATAGCCCCCAGCGGTTTGCACACCACAGTCTACGAACCACTGCTCTAGGTTCTTGGCTACACTAGAGAACTAAACTGCTGGTGACTAAACTGGTGGGTTGGTGTGATCTGTGAGTGAGTATGGACTATGTGTGTGCTCCCTGTCCCACTGCCCTGGGCCTGATCCGCAGCAGAGATTCAGTTCTGCTACGGTCTTGATTTTTAGCGATTCAGGATTTTAGCATCAGTATCTCCTGGTACAACCCTTGCTGTGGTGGCCAAGATGGCACCTGTAACACAGGTTCTGGCATAAGCTCCAGCACTGTGGACAAACTGGGCAGGCCACTCACATTGTTTCCCCTGAACTCTCTAACTACATCTCCAACAGCGGGTACAGGTCCCAGATAGAGGTGTCACCCTCTAGATTTGACCTGGGGTCGACAGGTTTTGAGGCATCCTCCCTGGGCCCCTGGGTTATCCAGGGTGCCTAGTTTATAATTTATTATTATTTTATTTATACAGCACAAGCAATGTGCCTGGCACTGGACAATCATTAACTAAAGATGAGTACCTCCCTCAGGGGGCTTACAGTCTAAGAAAGACAAGGGAGTGGAGACAAGGGAGAGGGGAACATAGTGAGAGACAGGGATATGTTCATGAAGCTGAGAATTCGCAGGTGCACGTGGTTAGCTTAATGTCAGTGGAGAAGAGAACTCTGAATGAGAAGACAGCAGAAGGAGCACCAGTGAGCAGCCTGTGAAGGTGAAAAACTAGGGGAAGGAAGACTAATGGAAGAGAGGATTTTAAGAGCGATTTTAAGGTCAGGTAGTAGGGGGGTAGAGTATATATTCACTGGGGTTTCCGGTATAGGGCGCAGCATGGGAGAAAGGACAACAATGGTTTAGAGATCAGGAGACCTGAGGGCAATTGAGGATGGTGGCAGAGGAACAAGGTAATCATAGGGAAAATTCAGTGGAAGGTGGGGCCACATTGGAAAGGGGCAGAGTGAAGAAGGCTCTCTTGCCCCATTTCTGACATGGCCCTGCCTTGTGGAGCATTGTGGCATTATAAAGCTGGGTAGGAGCATAGCCATGTCAGAAAGAGGTCGGAGAGTGTCTTTGCCCCCTCCCCTTCAGGTCAAAGCTTCTAAGAAGGTGACAACCCAACTCCCAGAATCAGGGGCTTCTGGGTAATTTTAATCAACTGTCTTTTGCTCCCTGTCCCTTCAGACCACCCCCTCCAGAATACAGAACCGTTGGGGGGGGAGGGGGTACGGGAACAGGGAATATGTGCCGCTGACAGGGACTGGAGGGTACAGTCGGGGTGGTGGATAATCCCCTCTTTCCTTCCAGTTGCACCCTGTTTGGTATGTAAATTCTGTGTGCAGAAGGGTTGGCCACTGAAGGGGTTTACCTGATAAAATTTATTAATGGAATTCTAGCTGACAAGCCAGGAGGCACTGAACTCAGACTGAGTGAAATGATAAAAAACAATCTATTACAAAATTAAGGTGTGACCTTAAATTTAGGAGCGAAGGTTAAGATGCTAAGCAACATAAAAAATCGATAGAGGACTTTAAAAACAACCACCACCACCAAACCCTAGAAGCTTTTATAAGTGAGTAGGTAGTTAGGTACCAAACATTAAAGGATTTACTTCTTTATGAGAGAGAGGGATGAATACCATCTGTAGAGACAGGATCATTACACTGTTCATCTGTGGCAAGGTCCTCTTGCAGCTGTGCTCCCCTTCCCCTCCTCCACCCTGTACTTGACACTTGACCACTGGCCACTGTGCCAGCCAAGCTCCTCCTTGTGCAGGGCTGCTTGAAGAGGTTTGTTAGCCATTCTTCCATGGAGCCCCACGGACTAGATCTAGCAGCCCTTTCCCCCAGGTTTCTGCTCTCATACCAGCTTCCCCAGAAACTGCAGTTCCTCTAATTGCTACCTCATGTCTCCAGTCCAGGTCCAGTCCAGCTTAGTCCCCCATCGACTCTCTCCAGCACTCCACCCAGGAAAAAGGAGCAGGGAAAAACCAGAGACCTCTACCTGGCACCGATGGCCATTTCTGCTACAGTCGCCTCTGGGTGGCATCAGGACAGCAAGGGAGTTTAGGAAAGCTAAAATATTGCATTGTTGTTACAGAGCAGAGCTGTAGATAGATATGCAGTGCTTTTGCTTTCAAGAATGAGCTTTATTAGATGCAGACAGACAAGCCAACAGCCTGTTTGAGACATCTGCATTTTTCTTTTTATAATATGGTTCCTTGTTGTTTCAGGCATCGATGTGCTCTGGTTGATCCCAGTTTCTACTTCTGGCAGATTTTTAAAGGCTCTGTTTTTTGTTGGATTCATTTTTTTGTGGGGATAGCTTGGGTTGGTGAGTTCTGCATTGGTGCAGGGGGCTGAGCTGGGTGACCCTTGTGGGTCCTTCTAGCTCTACTGTTCTATGAAAAGCAGGAGCAGGGTTTTTTTTCAAGTGTATGGAAACCCAAGACTACAAGCCCAACTCCCTATAAGTAAAGGGCAATGACCCTAAATCAGTATTTCCCACCTGTGGTCCATGGACCCATGTTTGTCTGTAAGGCCATGTGCAAGCAAAGATAGATGCTACAGCAGAGTGAAATTTTATCTCTCCTAGTGCTGTACCCCTCTCCAGCTACAGCCAGGCCATCACTGGTGCATCACTTCTCCCTCCCTGCCCCACTCCAGATGACTAAAGCACCAGCAGGAAGCCACCCATCCCATGCAGCTGCAGCATGGGGAAAGCCAGACCCTACATGCAAAGGGCTGTGGGAGTGAAAGAATCATAGATTTGTAAAGTTGGAAGTGACATCAAGGGTCATCTAATCCAGTCCGTTGAACGTCTATCTACAGCACTATAGGAGTGAAAGAATGTTTGTCCATCTTGGTTTTGAAAATATCCAAGGAGGGAGATTGCACCACCTCCCTGGACAACTTATTCCATTGCCCAAATGTTCTTGCCTGGGATGAGGTGTGGCAGAGGCATGGGTGCTGTCCATGTGAAAACACCCAATGTGTGAACATTCAAGAGGTAGCAGTTCTGCAGGTAGGAAGTGTGTAGTAGCTAACAATCCCACATTCAGTCACACTGGATGCAGTACCCAGGGTTTCCTTAATGAGGTATTGTACATGTTAACAAGGTCTGGGAGACTCAAACTCATACCCAGGACAGCACCCAAAGCCCTGGCCCATTACCCAAGCAACCTGAAATCAGAGCTGCTCTGCAAGGGGGGTGGGCAGACAGCAAACGATGCCAGAGCCCTTATGAAGAGCTGAGCTCTTTGGGTGAGGCACTCTCAGAGAGAGAAAATCTCTTAATTCAATTGAGTCTAAACAGCACATTTTGTTCCCATCAGACTGCTTGCTGCTGCCCTGCCAAACTCTCTGCTCCACCGTTTCAATTAGCAGCACCTGAGTCAGCAGCTGGGTGGGGGTGGGAACTTGAGGGAGAGAAACAAGCTAAAGTTACACCAGGCAAGCAGAAACTGAGATGCTGGTCCTGCAGGGAGCAAGAACTGTAAGCCAACAATGATCAGTATCTGGAGGCTGAGTCTGGCTGGCTGCTTGCTCCTGGGTCTGTCTCTCTCCCCATTGCACAGACTTGTGCATGTTCTTAGATGTATGCATATGTGTGCACACAGGAGGGAGGATGTGCTTGGCACAGGATACTTCACTGGCTGTTATGCACAGTCTGTCACTTCCTTGCTGCCAGTGCTGTCACTTCCAGCTCTGTGGGTGACTGCTTTGGCCACTGGTTTTGCAGAAGCAATGATGTAATACAGAGGATGCCACTCAGGGAAGCCGAAAGAGAAGGCTAGTCCATTGGAAAAAAAACAGGGCTTCAGTGGGACTACTCTGGAGTAAGTGGTTTGTAGATCATGGCTCTCAGATCTTTTATTGGACCAACTTCTGTTGGGGAGAGTATGCAAGCTCTCCAGCCACACATGCCTACAGAAGGGCCTTGCATAGCCTGAAAGCTTCCACACTCGCACCAACAAGAGTTGGTGTAATCATAAATCTCATTTGAACTACTTTGCCTCAGTCTCTTCAAGTCACCTAATCTTTGTTCTCTATGAGAAGCAGCTACCCCATGGCATGTGCTAACGATCCCCTTGCCTCGAATGCATGGTGTTGTGTGGTGGGGATTGGAATGACTCAAGGGGGAAAGACAGGAGAGGGAATAGTAGAATCACAGAGTTGGAAGATACGTCAAGGGTCATATAATCCAACCCCCTGTTTGGATGCAGGATGACTGTAGCTATAACATCCACATGAGCTGTCTCTCCAGCATCTTTTTGAAAACCTTTGGAGATGGAGAGCCTAAAACCTCTCTGGGCAACTTGTCCTATTGTGAAAACAGCTGCTAGAAAATTTTCCCTGATATTCAGCCAATATCTACCTTCCTGTAATTTGACCCCATTACTTCTAGTCCTGCCCTTTGCAACAATGAAGAACAGTTCCTTGCCATCTTCTTTGTGGCTGTCCCTTAGATATTTAAAGACTGTGATCATGTCTTGCCCTTTATCATCTCTTTGCTAGACTTTGCTCGCCCCCTCCCTTCATACCTTCGAATCCCTCAAGACCCACCTCTTCTGCTCTGCCCTCCTCAACTCCTCGCTCCCCTCACCTAACTCCTCCTGATACCCTCCATCCAGTACAATCTGTTACCTGAGGTCTGTGTACTCATATCCTCACCACAAGGACCAACCAGCCATCATTCTTGATATAACCAAGCCAAGCACGTGCACCTGGGACCTCGCATCTTCGTGAATGTTACACTCCTTGTCTCTTCCTCTGTTCCCCTTCCTTCGTCTCCCCCTCCCCCCAAATACCTCATATTGCAAGCCTAGGACAGGGACCGTGTCTATTAAATTAATTTGTAAAGTGCCAGGTACATTGCTGGTGCTATATAAATGATTGCTAATAATAATCATCATAATAATAATTAATAAATACACCCAGTTCCTTCAACCATAAGACTTGCTTTCCAGACCCTTTATCACCTTTGTTGCCCTCCTCTGAACCCACTCCAATTTGTCAATGCCTTTCTTAAAAGGAGCCACCCAAAAACTGGGCATAATACTCAGGTGAGGTCTGATCATTGCTGTATGGAGTGGAATTATTACTCCCATTGACTTGGAGACAATGCTTGTGTTAATGGAACCTGAAATTGCATTAGCCTTTTTTGTGGCCACATCATGTTGTTGACTCATGTTCAGTTTGAGATCAACCACAATCCCTGGATACTTTTCACATGTGCGCCAGACCAGATATCCCTCATCTTATACTTCTGCATTTGGTTTTTCTTCCCTAAACAGAGCTTTCAGGGTTGGATTTAATTTTGTTGATTTCAGCCCAGATTTCCAGCTTATCAAGATTTTGTAAGATGGGAGATACCTGCCAAGCCAGGTATTTCCCATCTTATAGTTCTGCATTTGGTTTCTCTTCCCTAACTGCAGAAATTTACATTTAACTTGGTTGGATTTAATTTTATTTATTTCATCCCAGATTTCCAACCTATCAATATTTTTTTGAATTCTAGTACTATCTTCTAAGGTGTTGATTAATGATTGTTCAGTGCCCAGTTCCTTTGTGGTACTATGTAAATACTTTATTTATTATTATTATTTATTAATACTAATACTACTAATAATAATAATAAAGAGTATAATTAATAATGACAGAACTTTAACTGCCCTGTTGCTTCTGATGTCTCTGGTGTTGGCCATTGAAGGATATGACATACTGGACTAGGCGGGCTATTGTGCTGACTCAGTTGACTGTTCTTATGTTCTTAGAGAGCTTCCCACCTGATTCATCCCCATTCCCGCGGAAGACTAACCCAAGGCTCCCCCACCTCCAATGTGATTCTCAAATATCTGCTGTTGAGGTTCAGGAAGCACATCTGCCTGCAGCTATGAAACACGGCAATCAGCCAGCTGGGGTCGTTCTCCTTGTGGAAACAGCTGCCTTCCCTCATCCTTCATAGAATCATAAACTCTTAGAGTTGGAAGGGACCTCAGAGGTCATCAAGTTCAACCCCCTGCTCAGTGCAGGAAATCCACAGCTACAGCACCCCCGACAGATGGCCATGCAGCCTCTGTTTAAACACCTCCAGCAAAGGAGAGCCACCACTGCCCTACGCAGTCTGTTCCACTGTTGAACAGTTCTTACCATTAGGGAATTCTTCCTAATGTTTAGCCGAAATCTGCTTCCTTGTAATTTGATCCCATTGATTTTAGTTTTGTCCACAGGGGCAACAGAGAGCAAGTCTGCTCCATCTTCTGTGTGACAGCCCTTCAGATATTTGAAGACGACTACCATGTCTACCCTTAGTCTTTTCTTCTCCAGGCTAAACATACTCAGCTCCTTCAACCTTTCCTCATAGGACTTGGTTTCCAGACCCCTGATCATCTTTGTTCCTCTCCTCTGAACCTGTTCCAGTTTGTCAATGTCCTTCTTAAAATGCGGTGTCCAGAACTGGACACAGTACTCCGGATGAGGTCTGACCAGCGCAGAATAGAGTGAAACTATTACTTCTCGTGACCTGGACACTATGCTTCCGTTAATGCAGCCTAAAATGGCATTAGCCTTTTTAGCAGCTGCATCACACTGCTGACTCACGTTCAACTTGTGATCAACTACAACCCCTAAATCCTTTTCACATGTACTGCTGCCAAGCCAAGTATCACCCATCCTATACTTGTGCATTTGATTTTTATTACCTAATTAGAGAAAATCACATTTCTCTCTGTTGAATTTCATTTTGTTAGTTTTGGTCCTTAAAGCAGGGAGCAGTCCGGAGCAGCTGTGGCCCCTTTAAGACGGGGGCTGAGTGGGTCAGCTGGAGGGCTGAGTACACCCAGGGGTGTGGCAGAGCCAACCCCCATAGTGAGGGAGCAGCCTAAGCTGGAAACAGGCTGGGAGAAAAAGGAACAGAGTGGGCAGGACACTGGCCCTTTAATGGCAGACAGCCAAGGAAACTGGCCAGGCCCACTCTGAGGATATAAGAAGCTGGAAGGCAGAGAAGGCTGCAGTCTCTGTCTGAAAGCCAAGGAGGCAACATCCCCTAGGCGTCCACTGAGAGGAGCCTAAAGCTGACCCTTCCCACTCTATGCTCTCCAGGGTGCTGAAGAGAAGGAGAACCAGAAGGAAGGACTGTGACCCAGGTACTGAGGAGGGCTATGCCTAGGGAAGGTGCCTCCTGCCTGGGAAGGCTTGCAGATTCAGGACCTTACTGGCCGCCTGGAGACCATGGACTGAGGGGACTTGTATTGGGAATGCATTTGACAAGACTGTGCTGGGTCTGTAGGATGGAGGCGAATGAGCCAGCAGCCCAGGGATCTTAAGGAACTAGATAAAGAGATTGTTGATTTGATTCCCCTATGAACTATGGAGTGTTGATTCCAGGGGTGAGAGACAGCCTGGTTGAGGGCTGAAGGAGTATGGCAGTGGGGTATGCTAATTCCCGAGTGAGACCCCAGCTCCCCCGTATGGCCCTGGGAAGACCCCCTGCTACAGTCCTACTTTCCATCCTGTAAAGATCATTTTTAATCTTGTTTCTGTCTTCTAAGGTGTTAGCTATCCCTCCCAGTTTTGTGTCATCTGCAAATTTGATAAGCATCCCCTCTACTCCTTCATCCAAGTCATTAATAAAGATGTTGAACAGTACAGGGCCCAGGATTGAGCCCTGAGGCACCCCACTCAATACCTCCCTCCAGATTGATGGGGAGCCATTTATGAGCATTCTTTGGGTATGGTTCTTCAACCAGTTGTAAATCCACCTAACGGTAGTATCATCTAACCCATATTTAACCAGTTTCTCAAGAAGGCTATCATGGGGGAACTTCTTTCCCAAAGCTTCAGTCCAGTGAGTGAGGGATATAAGGTGACAGGAACAACAAAGCGTCTCCAACTCATTCTCATGTGAGAAAGAGGGAGTACGAATATGGGCTGCACCTCCCATGTGGCACGGAGCTGCTAGACTGTGGGGAGACTCCCCTCCTCCACAACCCCGGGACCCATTGGAAGGTGGAGCGCTATGTCTCTCCATGCCTGGCAGAGACTAATAGTATTTGTGGATATTTATTTATTTATTTAAATTTTTGTCCCACCTTTCCCTCAAAAGGTTCAGGGCGATGTACAAAATAAAAGATAACATATAAACATATATATAAAAATATATAAATCATAGAAACTTTAAAATACAAACACAACATCTTTGCCCCACCCCTTTTCAGCATGCCCTCTGCCTTGGATAACCCAGGGAAATAGAGGGTCCACCCAGAGTCTGGAGAATATAGGTCAAACTCAGAGGGGTGGCAATCTGAACTGTGTAGCCATAATCGGGCTGCAGTGGGTATATGCCAGATGGTGGCCATCTCTGGCAAGTGCACTGCCATTCATTTGATGGTCAGCCATAGCCCCTTGATCCAAAAAGCTTGGGAGTTGCTGGTCTCTTTCAGCCATCTCTTCTCCTGCAACCCTATCAGTCCAGAAGTTTAGTTTAGTTTAGTTTATTAATAAGTCATCCAGCCTTCGCCATAGCCCATCGCAATAACAAAGAGAAAAAACACACATACCAGGGCACAAGTCCCTGTAACTCAAATAAAACCATTAAACATATACATCATACAAATTCATAATCAGGATGGAGTTTCCTCCTTCATCTAACAAACACTTTTATAATTTCAGGGCGGGAAAAGATCCCACCACATGCAATAACATAACTTCCATTGTTTCTGATCCCTCATGACCCGATCCAGAAGCAAAACATTCGAAATTCAGAATCACCAATCTGACAAGCATACTGGACAGATAATCCCTCAAAGCGACTACCATATCTCCCTATCCTCCCAGTAGGCACCTGTTTCCGCTCATATTGGGCCTAAATCATACATGGGGTGAGAGCCTCCATCCAACCCCCTTGCCTTCCCCCCTCTACCATAAGCAATGCCGAAACATCAGTTGACCACCATCTGAGCGATGACACCCGGGCGGCCTGAGCTAATGAGATAGCAATTCCAGATCATAGTACTACTGTCACATAGGACAGGTGGCCTATGTCCCAGAGATAAGACACGGCAGTAAAATGCCACTACAAAATCCAGAAAGAAAGATTCAATACTTGGGGATGATCCAAAGGCTCTCCAGCTGAAGCCCTATCCCTTTCCTCTTCTTTATGGCCAACCCAATAAATGTGGCCATTGCCATCATGTTTACCCCCAATGATAATGTTTTCAAAAAAGTGAGTTGGGCTGCCTCCTCCATCCCCCTCCTATTTTCCAATAAAGGGAAAACCCATATGTTCCTCAGCGTAGCATAATACGGACATCTTAAGACGAAATGCTCAACTGTTTCAATCTCATGCAGGGAACAGGTATGCAACCGAAGATCGTATCGGATTTTATTGTACCACCCTTCCGAAACCGCAGTGTCGATCAAACCCAGTCACAAAAGCGTATAATTCCTTTTCAATATTTGGCTGGCAAGGATATCCAAATAAGGTTCCAAACCAACATTTGCTTTGATTAACCCATATTCAGGAGAGACTTTCCATTTCTTTATGGAGGCTAGATCTTGTAGCTCCTCCATTTCCCATACTCTTGAAATTATCGCTTGTTTAATGAACTGGGTGGGTTTTCCCTGGAAATATAGGAAGGAGAATCCCAACTTACTTAATAGCAACCCCAAATACTTAACTCATGGGTACATTCTAAACCCGGAGTATGCTCATTCTTCAATGGCACACTGCACCGAAAGCATCCTCTGCTGGTGGCTAAGCAGCCTTATCCAAAAACACAACAATGCCATTCTCCCCTGATGCTCTATGAAAGGCATCCCAGTTTCAGCTCTCAAGATTGCCCCAGGGATACTGGTTCCCACCTTGAGAAGCCTACGCAGACTCTGATTCTGTACTCTTTTGAGTACGGTAGTATCGGGGTAAGGAATAACTTCTAATCTGTAGGTTAACATTGGCTGGATTTTATGGCGAAAAGTTTGCAACGCTACTGAAATGAGTACCCCGTAAGAAATAAATGCTGCTTTCAGAAGGCTGGCTGCCGATCTATTAGCTTGGATAGCTCTTTTTTGTAGATGCGCTGCCCAGGACCCTCTAGAAGTAGAAGTGAGGCCCAGATAGGTAACTGCGTGCACTAGTTTAAAGGAGTAACCTCCTATTTTCCAATCTGGAGATGGAACCTTACATCCCACTGGAAGGATATTAGATTTCCCAGCATTGAGCGTAAGATCATTAATCTGGCAATATTTAATTAACTCCCTCAAGGAATATTTCAAGCCCTTGCTGGTCTGAGAAAATAAAACCAGATCGTCGGCAAACTGGAGGGCATAGATGGCTTCTGCTTGAATTTTAGGAGGGTGCACCTCAGGCTTCTGTATAAACTCCACCAAATCTGCCACGTATAGATTAAATAAGAGGGGGGCAATAACACAACCTTGGTGAACCCCTCTATTGATAGCAATGGCTGTGCTCAACTTGTTGCCCATGCCGCTTTTAACCCTTGCCGTGTTGTTACTATACAGCATAGATACCAACGAGAGAAGCTTTTCATCCAGACCCATAGCTCAGAGCTTGGCCCAAAGTCTCTCCCAGGGGATGGAATCAAAGGCTTTAGTAAAGTCTATGAATGCTAAAAAAAGCTTACCCCCTCCTAATCTTGATATATTTAGCCATCAAATGTGCTACTATAAAGCAACAATCGTTGGTGGACCGATTTGCCCGAAAGCCAAATTGTTCTTTAGGGATTTTATCTTTTGATTCCACTCAGTGCTGCAAATGCTGGAAAATTTTGGTAGCGTACAACTTGCTAGGGACTGAAAGGAGACTTATGGGCCAGTAGCTTGCCGGGTCCATACGGACCCCCTTCTTGTAAATCGGAACAATCCAACTGACTCTCCAAATATCTGGAACTTTTCCTTCATTTGTTATATTATTGAAGAGTCTGGTCAGAATTTCTGCCCACCAATCTGGGGCAGCCTGTAGCAATTCCGCTTTCACCAGGTCTGGGCCTGGTGCTTTATTAGGCTTTAGGGTCCTTATCGCCTCCTTCAACTCAGTCTCCTGAAAGCAGACTTCTAGCTCCATATGGCTAATCTGGCTATCTGCATTCTTATTTAGGTCCCAATTATCTAGCCATTTTTCTTTGTACAGGGTTCCGAAAAAATCCTCCCATGAGGCATCAGCAACAGATGGTGCCCTAGACTGTTGGTTTGGCTTAATAATCAGATTGAGTGTTTTCCAGTAGAGACCAAGATCACCCGTCCTACTGGCTACCATCAAAATGGCCCATATTTTATTATAATATGCTGTCTTTTTAGTTCTTAAGAGGCATCTATATTCCTTCCTCAAATATATATAAGCGGGCTCTTTAATATGTTCGAGGTTGTATATCCCCTTCTTCCTCTCCAACGTAAGTAGCCTTTTAGTGGTCTGGCACTCCTCATCAAACCAAGGGACATAATGTCTGGGCTGTGGATAATACGCCCTTAAAAATAGGATTCCTACAAAATATTTCGTGATCTCCGAAAAATTGGCAATTATAGTGCCAGGGCTATGGTTGCTCAAGCATACCTTTTGAAATTCAATCACCCTGGCTGTGTTACAAAGATCCAAGACCTTGCCAATTAGCTGTACAAACTCCCACTTCTTGATCCTCCAACTTGGAGAAGCTTGTTTAGATTTAACCTTTTTTTTGTTTGAATGGGGCAGCTCTCTAAATTGCACTTCCAGTAATTTATGATCACTTTTGGGGCGAGCATCTAAAGTAAGGCTAAGGATCTTTTCCCAACTGGCCGTATCAATAAGAAAATAATCAACAACACTCTGGCCGAGAGGGCCAACAAATGTATAATCCCCTACCAGATCCCCTACTACTCTGCCGTTGATAATTGATAGGTCCAAATTTTGAAGAAATGCCAAAAATAAGCGTCCTGCTTCATTTACAATCTTGTCCCTGGATTGACAATCCAAAGGCAAGGAAACATTGGGTGATTTCAGTCGAGATGGGGCGGCGTTCGCCCCGTCCTGGAATCACCCAAATGATTCCCCGTCAGAATCACTCCGGCACGTCCAACAGTTGTGCCGGCTGATCCCGGTGGGGAATTGGGGAGGGGCCGCATGGTGCAACGTGCGGTTGCACAGCCCCGCCCCCCCCACGCTCCCATGCCACCTGCCCTCTGGGGAGATGGACGGCCGCCGCAGCCAATGCGGCCACAGCGCCCACCCGATTTCACCACGGCCCGGAATCCCGCCAGGGATTCTAGGCCATGGGTGCTGGCCAGACGTTACTTTTTGTTGGTTCCCGCCGGGGATCTCTTTGACCACGCTTGCAGCACTTGTCCAGTGGGGAGCCCCGGAAGCGTGGTTGAAATTGACCCCATGTGGGAATCGACCGTGATGAACATCTGGTGGCCGCCTAACAGACATTCAGGGCACTTTGGCCCCATATGGGTATTGACCATGGTTCACTGTGATTTCGTCACGTCTGAAAATACCCATCACTATCCCTATCCTCAAAACCTATCTCTGGGCTGCCATTATTAGACCCTATCCTGGCATTGAAATCACCAGTTACCACAATACAGGCTCTCGGAAGTTGGTCTCTCAACCTAACAATCGAAGCCCTCAACATCTCCCATATATTGACTCTATACTAAGGTGAGTGGGGCGGGGGGGAATATACACATTGTAAATAATATATTGGGTCTCGTCTTGCATACCAGTGAGCACAGTCTGAAACTCCGGATAATCAGAGGGGAGAACTATAAAAGATTTGACACATGCCTCCACTACCAGCATCATCAACCCTCCAAAAACCCGTCCTCTGAGTCCTAGCTTTTGTCCCCCATGGTACTCCTTCCTATAATTGCCAATATTTCCATATACCTGTTCCCCTCTCCCAACCAGGTTTCTTGAAGGCATATGCAATCAAACGTAGCTATATAATCTAACCAGTCTGATCCCCCAATTTGCTCTTAATACCTGCGATATTCCATGAGGCAATTCTAAAAGGAACAGAAATGGGTTGAACATCGACCCGCTGGGGGTAAGCCTGGCTACCAAACGACATGGTTTCATCTGCCCTAAAGCATAGCTGGTTATTTATACTCATACTAAGTCAGGTCACCTCATGTGGGCTTGTGCTTACAGTTGGATTGGGTCTGAAGGAAAAAAAAAAAGCAGATTGACAATTATTTGGGGCGGACTCAAATAACACTGAATTGCTATCCCGAAGCCCTTCTACTAATGAATTCCATTTGGTCATTGCTCCATCCCTTTTAACTGGGATAGAGATAGTGGGCCGCCGTCAGAACCATGAGATTGTGTTCAGGTATATGGGCAGTACTGACCGGTGCCTTATACTCCATAGGCTCTATGTTAATGTTCTTACAAAGCTGCTCCAATTTTTGAAAAATAATATCTTGATCAATAACTGTAAGGTGCATAAAAGATATCTATTGAACCTGTAGCATCAAGTAAATGAGCACTTAGTTCCTTCACCAAACATTCTTTACAAGGGGCAACATCCAGATTCCCTTTATGTGGACTAGAAAGGAGCTCATCCTTACTGTAGACACTAGGTAATAAAGATCTCCCCACTAAGTCTAAAAGATCCTTATTTGTCTTCCCAATGACCTCTCTGGCCTCCTGATAAACAGTAGGCATAGGTTCGACTATCAAAAGGTCCTCCGAGATCTGGCCCTGGACCCCCCTTCTATTTGGGACTTCCGCCAGTTCCATCTTTTCAAATTGGGATGGGTTACCCTCTTCCCCCCTACTAAGAACCTCCTGACTGAAAGCCCTCAAGGAGGGGAACTTAGCCGGAGGAGCCAAGCTCCCCAGGCTAGGAGTAAGGTCACCTAGTCAATGCTCTGCTATCCGCTGGGTAATAACCACCCTATCTATAGAGACTCCCCTAGTTTTAAGATATTTTATGACCTTAAATTTGGCTTTAACCCAACCTGGAGAGGCAAGGTGGATTTGAAGAAGGTAACCCCATGAATGGGAAGGGATATGCTCCACTTTACTGATAGCCCCCAGGTTGATCTCTTTAGCTAACAGGTAAGATAGATTAGCAACAATCTCTGAGTCATACTTCCATGAGGGAATACTGTTGTTGTAATCCCTAGTGATCTTAAACAAGACCGCGTTAGGAACAATTACCTTAGGCAGCGTTTGTTTGCCTGATAAATAGGTGGTACCAGGCAGCCTATTGGTATTAAATTGCCTTTTCTCAGAGTGCCCTCCTCCTTCTGTGGAACTGTCCTTAACTGGAATCTTGACCTCACCAACAGAGGAGGGATCTAACCTATCCATAATACCTCTGAGTTGTTACCTGGCCCAAGCCAAAGAATCGCGATATACTGGAAAAAAATAAAGCCACAGTGCTTGCAATTAGCCTAATTTGGGAGATCAAAAATTCCTGTAGTGGGATCTCCAAGTCAAGCAGAGCCTTCCCTCTCTCTAGTTGGGGGTCAAAACCTACCCCTGTCCCTACATTACCCTCAAACGAACCCAAGTCATCCCCTTCCCCTAAGAGACAATCAAATCTATCATGGAGAATTAAGGGTTCCACCTGGGGACCTGAGGACTCCTGTCTCCTGCTTTTCTTGGGAAGATCTTCAAGCAAGGATGGGGAAGGGGAGGGATGGACTCTCTTGCAATCCATAATAAGGTTGGGTCAAAATTGACCAGACGACCTGGCCCTTGCGCGTGCTGCCCTTAGGCGCGCTACCTGCGGCGCACACCTGCGGTGTGCCACAGGAAACCCGCCGGCTCTTGAACCGCTCCCAGGTGCTGTCGGCCAATGGGTCAGCAAGTCGGGCAACACACCCTCTGCAGTTCACCGCACGCCGGTGGTTCCGTTTATTCCCAACCTCTCAGGAAGGGGGGTGGGGAGGACACCCATCTGGGAGGAGGAGAAGGCCTCCAATAACCACACTCACGGCCCCTAGCCCCCAAGTCAAGATAGTTCGCCATGCAGTCATGCTCCAATCCCACTCTGGTCACACTGCAACAGGAAGCCCGCCAGCTCTTGAACTGCTCCCAAGTGCTGTTGGCCAATGGGTCAGCGAGTCAGGCAACACACCCTCTGCAGTTCACCTCATGCCGGTGGTTCTGTTTATTCCCAACCTCTCGGGGGGGGGAGGACACCAGTCCGGGAGGAGGAGAAGGCCTCCAATAACCGCATTCACGGCCCCTAGCCCACAAGTGAAGTTCGTTCACTGTGCAGTCACGCTCCAATCCCACTCCGGTCACACTGCCACAAGAAGCCCACTGGCTCTTGAACTGCTCCCAGGTGCTGTTGGCCAATGGGTCAGTGAGTCAGGCGACACACCCTCTGCAGTTCACCGCACGCCGGTGGTTCCATTTATTCCCAACCTCTCAGGAAGGGGGCGGGGGAGGAGGACACACGTCCGGGAGGAGGAGAAGGCCTCCAATAACCACACTCACGGCCCCTAGCCCCCAAGTCAAGATAGTTCACCGTACAGTCACACTCCAATCCCGCTCCGGTCACCAGTCCAGAAGTTAAGAACATAAGTAGTGCCATACTGAGTCAGACCAATGGTTCATTGAGCTCAGCACCTGTCTCCGACAGTGGCCAATCTTGGTTGCTCGGTCACTATGGGGGGAGTCATTCCCTGCTGTTCACTCCCAGTTCCTGACAGTAAGAGGTTACACATTCCCCAAACTTACCTGGCTAATAGCTGCTAATGGACCTATCCTCCAGAAATTTGTCCAACCCTTTTTTAAACCCAGCTATACTACTGGCCTTGATCACGTCTTCTGGCAACAAATTCTACAACTTAGTTGTGTGTTGAGTGAAAAAATACTTTCTTTTATTTGTTTTAAATGTGCTACCTGTTAGGCCATTTTTACATGGACGACCCCCCCTCTCCCCCGCACTTGGTGTTCAGGTGAGTGTGCGGCAGGGGGAAGGGGCAGTCCATGTACATGGCCAGTGGTGGGTGGGGGGATTGGTGTGCAGTGGGTGTGCACCTATGTAAACACCATGGGTGGTGGGTGTTTGTGCGTGCGCACTCCTACTGCACACTCACCGCACACCCATCTCCACCCACCAAGCCCTCCGGTAAAACAGAGGTGACTCCAGGGGTGGAGGTGGGTGGGTGTTCATGTAAACGGACACACACACACCTCCAAGCACCGTGCCAAAACACACCCACCCACCCCCATCCGTGTATTTAAGGTCATAGTTAGTTTCATGGAGTGTCCCCTAGACCTAGTATTATTTGAGAGGGTACAAAACTGTTCCATATGAACGTGTTCCACACCACTCATGATTTTATAAATTTCTATCATATCCCCTCTCAGTCCCCTCTTCTCCAAGCTGAAGAGCCCCAACATATCCAGCGATCACACCATGGATTTATATAGTGGCATTATGATATTTTCAGTTTTATTCTCTATCCCTTTACAAATAATTCCTAACATTCTGTTTGCTTTTTTGACAGCCACCACACACTGAGCTGAGGATTTCAAAGTATTGTCCACAATGATTCCAAGATGTTTTTCCTGAGTGGTAACTCCTAATTTAGAACCCAGTATTGTGTACATAAGGTTTGGATCGTTTTTCCCCGCATGTGCATCATTTTGCACTTGCCCACATTAAATTTCATCTGCCATTTAGATGCCCAGTCACACAGTCTCCAAGATCCTCCTGTAATTCTTCACAGTCTGCTCATGTTTTAACTTGTCATAGCTACAGCAAGGGAGTCCCCAGGACCAAAGGCTTTTATCCTGGCTGGGCCTATTTCCTCTCCAGAAAGCCACCATCCCCCATTTTACAGATGGGGTGCTAGGACTTTGAGGCAGTGACTAGCATGAGGCAAACCCAGGGCACCCATCCCTCTGTGCTCTGACTACTAGGAAAATCCGCCCCCCCCTCCCCCCTCCATTACTATTATTATTGATCTGTATTCCAGTATCACTGTGAGGCTGAGTCAGGATCATGTCTCTATTGTGCTAAACACTATGCACACACATAGAACAAAAAGGTATCCCCTGTCCTCAGAGCTTTTATGATCTACAACAGATCAGAATTTATTATTCTGCCCATGGGCCAAATCCAGCCTGTGTTTCTTATTTACTTGGCTCTTCTCCAATTTCTGGATCAGGCCCATGGACTCTCAAGAACTGAAAGAATGAGCTCTGGAGAAGGGAGCAGAGGGCATGCACTCAAGATCAGAGGATGGATCCATGACACAGATCAATGATCTGCACTAGGAGTGAAACGAGCAGTTAAATTGCTGCTCATGGGAATTTCTTGCTATGTCACATACTGGAACCAAGATTTCACTGAAATCTCAGTTCTGTTATGAGTTCTCAGTGAGAAACATTTTTTAAAAAATTAATTGCACATACACAAATGTCTGCTGCCCTTAATTAAAATGACGGAGATGCTATCACTGCCATTTTGGTTAAAGGCTGTGGCCATTTTGCAAATGCACAAAACAGCCTGGCAGAAAGTTTTTAAGCATACTATTCTTTTTAAAGCATTCAAGTTCATGGTTTAAAGTCGGTATTATCTCAACTTTGTTGTAAGCTGGACCCATTATCTTAGAATTTATCCCCCTCAGTCCATTTTTGTTCCTGCACCCGGGCTGCCGAACGCCTCTGGTGCAAATCCCGCTCCCTCCCTGACTTCCTCCACTACAAATTCTTCCTCTCCTCGACTATTTCCCTAGCTAGACAATGCTATTATGCCTCCAGGATCTAATCTTTCTCTTGCAACCCTCGGCGCCTCTTCTCTACTTTCGACTCCCTTCTTAACACCCCCTACCTTCCTCCGCCCTCTTCCCTTGCTGCTCAGGATCTTGCATCATTCTTCACCTCAAAGATTGACAAGATCCGTCAGGACACTGCCTCCCACCCTTCTGCTTTCAAGCATGCCACTGTCTCCCCCATCCTCAAAAAGCCCACCCT
>QEPC01014973.1:484813-499815 GCA_003113815.1 Sphenodon punctatus
GTCAACTCAAACTCAACATGGCCAAGACCGAACTCCTCATTTTTCCTCCCTCCTCTTCCTCTCCCTCTAACCTGCCCATCTGCATCGATGGAGCCACCATCCATCCTGTTCTCCGAGCCCATAGCTTGGGCTTCATCTTTGACATGCACCTCTCTTTTAAACCTTACATTGACTCTGTTGCCAAATCCTGCCAATTCGCCCTCCATAACATTGCTCGGATCCGCCCCTTTCTCTCTACCTCCTCGGCCAAAGCCCTTGTTCATGCCATGGTTATTTCTCACCTCGATTACTGCAACCTCCTCCTTGTTGGCCGCCCTTGCTCTCACCTGTCCCCCCCTTATCGCAATCCAAAACTCTGCTGCCAAGGTGTGATCCCCTCACGCACTGGCAGCAGGATGCGGGGCTAGACAGCGCTACCAGAGGAGAGTGGAAGCCAGTTGAGGCCGTGGGCGATGCAGTAGCAGTCAGCTGGAAGGGGCCAGAGGAGACGGCAAACATGGGGGGCGGAGTCAGACCTGGAAGAGAAATGTGGCCCTGAACTGAAGAGAGGGGAGAGACCGGCCCAGAAGGGAGGCAAGCCATGTTGTGACAGGTGTGCCCTCCCCGCTTTGGCAGAGCATGTCCCCGGAGGGCAGGAGAACCTGAGGAAGAACGCTGCTCCTACTCCTCGCAGACCACGGTTCCCCGATACCAGGAACAAAGCTAAACGGCCACAACATCTACAGGAGAGGCTTCACCGGGCCCGGCTTGAGGGAAGTGACTGGGGAGGGTTAACCTTTTGGGGGAGGGATGGGGGTGATATAGAAGGGTCTTTTGGACCACGTAGTGCAATGTGGGTCCAAGCCCTTAAACCCCTGAGGGGAAATAAGGACTCAGGAGATGGGGAGGGTAGGTCCAGGCAGGATCCCACAGCTAGGGTGTCTTCACAGGAGGTGGGGCAAACTTCCCCTCTTCTTCAACCTCTACCAGAGAGCAACGGGGACCAAGCACCCTGGGAGCACTCTCTAAGGGTGCTCATGGGGCACAAACCTAGTCAAGGTACCACAACTGGTGTAGTCGACAGGGTAGACCTGAAGGGGCACCCAGAGGTACCCATGGGCACCGAAAAACCTCCTACAGTGCGTAGTGGAAACCCACTGCGTACAGATGGAAAGGCAACAGGAGTTCTTCCAGCAGCTGTCTGCTGAGGTGGCAAGCACTCAGGTCACCTCACAGGCACAGTTGACAGAATAATTGTCTGCCTTAATGTCCCCAGTATTAACAGCTATAGCAGAGTGTGTCATGGGCTCCAAAGAGCCTCAGACCCCGCAGATGAGACTCTCTAAGATGACCGCCACCGATGACCCTGAGGCTTTCATTAATGTCTTCAAAAGAGTTGCTGTGGCTGCTAAGTGGCCAGCTGATCAATGGGCTCTCTTCCTGGCTCCGGTTCTGTCTGGACCCGCCCAGGCTATTTATGACAGACTAGATCCAGAGGAAGCCTCTGATTTTCAAAAAGTTAAGACAGCCATATTAAGGGGTTTGGATATATCTGAAGAGACTTACCATAAAAGATTTAGGGAGGAATGATATACCTCTGCTTCCAGTCCCCGTAGTGTAGCTCAGCAGTGAAGAACCCATGTGGCGAGATGGCTCAAACCCCAGTCCCGAACCTCCACTGAGATAATGGAACTTATTATGGTAGAACAGTATACATAGATCCTACTCTGGAGGAAGCCACAACACTAATGGAAAACGATGAGATCTTTGAGGCCGTCCAGGGGGGTCGAGAGATGGGGAAAGGGACAAAAGTGGTTTCATGGGGTAAATTTGGGAAGGAAGCTGGATCGAAAGTCCCAGGAAGTAAGGAACCAAAAAGAGAGTTTACCAAGGTGGGTGAGAGCAAGGAATACAGAATAGGGGGAAGGTTTTCCCCACAAGTAATGTATCCAGGGGGTACCCCGAAGCCCAAGGGACTGGATGGTATGCCAGGAAACCTAGGGGGTAATGGAGACCCACGACTCTGTTTCCAATGTGGGAAGCCAGGACACATATGTAGGGACTGTCCCATGATGGACTGCACGTATGCGGAGGGTTGGCTCGGGGAGAGACAGGCTGAAGGGAAACCTAGCCATATTGTCTCTGCTTGGATAGGGGGTACAGAGTATAAGGCCTTAGTAGATACGGGTTGCACCCATACTTTGGTGCAGGAAGGTATACAGGGTTTGACAAAGGCTGGACATCCCTATATAGAATTACGATGTATACACGGGGATATAAAACCATACCCCACCTGTCAGGTTCACTTATGGATAGAGGGTAAAGGGCAAGCTAAGAGGGTGGCAGTAGTCCCTGGGCTAGCCCATGCCATAGTGATAGGACGGGACTGGGCAAATCTGGAAGAATTGTGGATGCGACCAGAAAGCTGTTTAGGAGAAGAAGAAGTCAGCACCAGCCAAGAGGAAATCGCTGAATGAACCAAGGGAGAGAACTTCCCAGCCACTTGGGACACATTCTGACTGGTAAGCCCTGAGGATATTATTAGAGCGCAGAGGGAAGACCCCATACTACAGCAGGCATATGAACAAGTGGTGGTAATCAATGGGGTGGAGCAGGAGAAGGGGGGCCGCACCCAGCATCCCCGATTTGAGTTAGTGCAAGATCGCTTGTATCAGGCAGATAAGGAAGGAGAAACCGGAGATGAAGTGTATCAATTATTGGTACCGCGACCGGTGAGGAGGGGTATCCTCCAACTCGCCCATGAGACCCTACATGCCGGTCATTTGGGAACGGAGAAAACGATAAATAGGATAGTCACTCAGTTTTACTGGCCAGGAGTACGGGAGGAGGTCCGAAGATTCTATATCTCCTGTCCTGATTGTCAGCTAACCTCCAAAAGAAAGGTGGCTCCTGCTCCTTTGATTCCCTTACCCATAATACGGATACCCTTTGAGAGAGTAGGTTTAGACATGGTGGGACCGTTGGAGCCCTCATCAGAAGGCCATAGATATATTATGGTATTAGTGGATTATGCCACTTGATACCCTGAAGCGGTCGCCCTCCGATCTAGCAAAGTCCTAGTGGTAGCTAAGGAATTGTTGACCATATTTTCTAGAGTGGGGTTTCCCCAGACTCTTATAACAGACCAGGGAACTAATTTCACAGGAAAACTGATGAAACAATTATGTAAGCTAATGAAGGTGGAACTTCTTAAGACCTCAGTGTATCAGACCGACGGTCTGGTAGAACATTTCAACCAGACCCTGAAAGGCATGTTGAGGCAGTTTGTGAGGGAAGAACCTAGGTCATGGGCTACCCTGTTGCCAGCCCTCCTGTTCGCTTATAGGGAGGTTCCACAGAGCTCATTGGGATTCTCCCCATTCAAACTGTTATATGGGAGGCAGCCCCGGGGGTTGTTGGATATAGTCAAGGAGGCTTGGGAGGCCCCAGGGGTCGAACCAATCAATCAAATACAATACGTTATGCAGCTGCGCGGGCAGTTAGCGAGGGTGGCCGCCTTCGCACAGAAACATTTAGGGGAAGCCCAGCAAAGGCAAAAGCAAGGGTATGACAAGCGGGTCAAGCTTTGACAATTTCAACCAGGACAAAGAGTCTTGGTGTTATTGCCAACTTGTGACTCAAAGCTCCTGGCCATGTGGCAAGGGCCCTATGAAGTCGAGTCTAAGGTGGGAGAGTTTAATTATGTGATACACCAGCCGGGGAAACGTCCTGAATGACAAACATATCACATTAACCTCTTAAAAGAGTGTCAGGAAAGAGATAACCCTTTATCACAAGAGTCAACATCTTTGGGCCTGGGAGGAAAAAGAGCCTATGTGTATTCTTTAAAAACAGACCCGCTGTCAATCCAGCTAGGGGCATCCTTGTCTATCAGTCAGAAAGAGCAATTATTGGCTTTGATAGATGAATATAAAGGGGTATTCACAGACCAACCAGGACACACCCCGTTAATATGGCATGATATATGTATGGAACCAGGGAAGGTTGTAAGGGAACCGCCTCGGCGGACTTCCCCTCATAAATGGCAAATGGTAAAGAGGGAAGTTAAAGAAATGTTAACCTTAGGGGTGATAAAGGAGTCCTGCTCCCCCTGGAGGAGTCAACCCATGTTGGTGGGCAAACTGGATGGATCAACCAGGTTTTGCATAGACTTTCGGAAGGTCAATGCAATATCCCGGTTTGATGTCTATTCCATGCCTAGGGTGGATACCTTGTTAGAGACTATAGGTAAGGTGACCTATTTGTCGACCCTCGACCTCACTAAGGGTTACTGGCAAATCCCATTAACCTCAAGAGCCAAAGAAAAGACAGCCTTTGCTACTCATTTCAGCTTGTTCCAGTTTCTCAGGATGCCCTTCGGGTTGCATGGGGCCGCGGCCACCTTCCAAAGGTTGATGGATTGTGTGTTACATGGTCATGGAGGGTCGTTGCAGCCTATATTGATGATATAGTGATATTCAGTCAAACCTGGGACGAGCATGTCCAACACCTAAGAGCGGCGTTGGGCCAAGCAGGGTTAACAGCCAACCCAAAGAAATGTAAGATGGGACTATGGGAGGAACAATACCTCGGGTACATGGTAGGGAATGGATGCATTTTCCCAGTGTGGGAAAAGGTACACACCTTGCAGAACTGGGTCTTACCCAGTACCAAGGTACAAGTCCAGCAGTTCCTAGGCTTGGCGGGTTATTACAGGAAACATGTGCCCCACTTTGCAACCATAGCTACTCCCCTAATGGAATTAATGCAAAAGAAACAACCTAAGGTAGTGCAATGGACTGAGGAGGGAAAACGGGCCTTCAAGCTACTGAAAAAGAGGTTATGTAATGCTCCTGTTCTCCATAGTCCTGATTTCACCTTACCATTTGTGCTTCAAACGGACGCATCTAATGTGGGGTTAGGGGCGGTGCTTTCACAGGTGATGGACGGAGATGAACATCCTGTCGCCTATATCAGTTGAAAATTGGACTTAAGGGAGCAAGCATATGCTACTATTGAGAAGGAGGCTCTGGGCATACATTGGGCAGTGGGAGCCCTACAATATTACCTGTCCGGCGCTCCATTCCAGATTGTCACAGATCATGCACCGTTACAGTGGTTAACGTCTATGAAGGAGAATAATGCCAGGCTGATGCGCTGGTATCTGGCCTTACAACCCTTCTGTTTTACAATCTCCGATAGGGCGGGGCGTCACCACTGTAATGCAGACTTTTTCTCACAACAGGGCTCTTCCGCTCCTTGCATCCAGCACAACACTGCATCGCTTTAGTCGGCAGGGGTATGTGATCCCCTCACGCACCGGCAGTGGGACGAGGGGATAGACGGTGCTACCAGAGGAGAGTGGAAGCCAGCTGAGGTCATGGATGACGCAGTAGCAGTCAGCTGGAAGGGGCCAGAGGAGACGGCAAACATGGGGGGCGGAGTCAGACCTGGAAGAGAAATGTGATCCTGGACTGAAGAGAGGGGAGAGACCAGCCCGGAAGGGAGGCAAGCCATGTTGGGACGGGTGCGCCCTCCCCACTTTGGCAGAGCACGTCCCTCACAGGCAGGAGAACCTGAGGGAGAACGCTGCTCCTACTCCTCACAGACCACAGTTTCCCATTACCAGGAACAAAGCTAAATGGCAGCAACGTCTACAAGAGAGACTTCACCGGGCCCGGCTTCAGGGAAGTGACTGGGGAGGGTGAACCTTTTGGGGGAGGGACGGGGGTGATATAGATGTTTTTACACTTTATTGTATAACCAATAGGTTTTCACAATTTTTACCAAAATACAGCATACACAAATACACAATAGAATAAAGTAAAAAAAATTAAATTAAAAGTCTATAGCTCCCAAAGTTCAAATTCACCAAATTTCTACAATTATTTGTAGACTGTCTGACCTCCCATGTTAGTGCTCAAAGTCCAAGTGGAGGTATCAGCTTTCACCAATTATTCTAAGATAACAGTTCACTCTAGTGAGAATATTGACCATCTAGAAAACATTGTCGGATATGCATTGACCTCAAACAAAAAGCAGCCACAGCTCAAGATTTCCTCAAATCACAAGGGTTCAAGAAATCCATTAATAAATAACTTAATATTTGACAACTAGTATTATCCATATAAACTTGTAAATATCTACTCCTAGGAGACTCATAGGCTGGACACGAAAAGAAGACATGTTCGCAAGATTCCACCTCCCCACAAAGACAAAGTGTGCAAAGCCGTTCCTCTCTAGGGCAGCCCAGAAAACGCCCTTCCTGAACTGCCAAGGGAAAAACATTGAGTCAAAACCGAGCAAAAGCCAACCTGATAGGAAAATCAGTCCAGGAGGCCAAATAACTAAATCGGCCGACAGGGATCCCTAGATCTTTATACATTGGAGCCACCCTCTGGGAGTCTAATCTAGCACTCTCCAGCTACTTTGTCTGGTCCCTGATTCTCTGGTTTATCAGACCTGTAGCAGCATTAAATCCTAGGGTTTTAAGGAGACCCAACTCCAGCCCTAACTTATTCAATTCCTCCATAAACCTAATGGTCTGAGAAGCCATTAGACCTTCCCGCACCGCTAATCTCATTAAAGGGTTTCCAAAATTTACAAAAACCACGTTTTTCACCCAATATTTCAGCCAAAAGCGAAGCATAATTGAACTTAAGGGGGAGCATCCAATTTCAAGTCTTGTAAGTATCTGTGGTGTACCCCTAGGTACTCCTAATAATGCACACAGCATTTTATTTTGAATGAATTCTACTTTGTCCAAATAGTCCCAGCCCCAGATAGGGAAACCATAAGCTATCATAGTAATTACTTTTGCCCGGTAGAGTCTTAAAGCAGGGGGAATCAACTTTCCCCCCTTTGAATAGTAAAATTCCAAAAGCATTGATATCATCTTTGATGAAGTATCGACGACAGCTTTGAAATGGGCTGACCAAGAAAGATTTGCAGGAATTACTATACCCAGGTATCTAAAGGACTTCACCTGCTCTATGTCATGATTCTCAATATGCCATTTCTCAGAAAGAAATTTTATTCCTGCCCCCACAGTCATAGTCTTAGTTTTTGAATAATTAATTTCTAGATATTCTTGCTTACAATTTATATTCAAACTACTCATAGCTCTCTTTAAACCAATTGGCGATTGTGACAATAAAATAGTGTCATCTGCGTAGAGTAGAGCAGTCACCCAACGTTCACCTATTTTGGGCGCATGCAAATCGAATGAATTTAGATATGCTATGACCCCGTTTAAATACAAATTAAAAAGCATAGGGGCACTCTCTTCACTTCCACGTTATCAGTAAGCAGATTTGCTGATGTATATCGGACCTGCAAAAGGTTGTTTGTATGAAGTGCGATAATAAGAAATAATAATCTGGGGTCAATTTGTAATACCCTCAGTTTTTGCCACAGTCGTTCTCTATTGACCAAATCAAAAGCAGCTCTCAAATCAATGAAACAGAGATACAGTTTCCTTTTGAATTTGGTATATTTCCCCAACAAAGAGTATAACAAATTGACTTGGTTGATTGTCGATTGGCCTTGCATAAAGCCGGCCTGCTCAGGTTCGATGATTTGATTTCGGTCCAACCAGCATTGTAACTGCCCCAACAAATACCTCGCATAAAGCTTACTCAAAGTACTTATAAGACTAATCGGGTGGAAATTAGAGGGAAGAGAAGGATCTCCCTTTTTGTAAATAGGAAGAACTATACTTTTTAGCCAAACAACAGGTATTCGTCCGACCGCGTTAATATGTGTAAACAGTGGAGCCAGAATACTGGCCCACCAATCAGGTGCAGTCTTGATTAATTCTACGGATACAAAATCCGGCCCCGGGGCCTTACCCATCCTGAGCCCCTGAATCAGAACCAGAATCTCTTCTCTTGATACGTCCTTCCAACTTGGAAATTGATCATAAGAAGCAAGTTGGATCTCAGTCGAGCCTACACTTATTGGGGAGAAAAGAGCAGCAAAATGTGTTTGCCAAGCCTCCTTAGATATAAGCCCCTGCCTACTCTCCACATTCTTCCCCCCCAAATACTGATGAATAAGCTTCCAAAAGAGGACAGAAGATTGTGCATTAGCTGCCTCTAACAGGTTTACCCAGATACCTTCCACGAAGGCCCGTTTCTTAACACGTAGAAATATACGATATTCTCATCTGAACCTAAAGTAAGCTAAACGTGCAGGGTTTGAGGGATTAATTTTCATAACTCTAGTAAGCTTTCTCAGCCTAGCTCTCATTTTGTAGCAATCCTTGTCAAACCAACTCGGTGATTTCCCTAGAGATTCAGACGAAGACTTAACACATTTCACAAAAGGTGTCAAATGGTCCAATAAAGAGTTAAAAATCAGCTCTGTCTGACTCAACTCATGCAGTGTCTCAAAACTTCGCAGGAGAGTCCCGCCTTGCGGGCTGCACACAAACTCACTGAAGCTCAGTTTTACAGTATCTGTCCATTTGACCCTGCGCCAACCCTCTGCACGACTAACAACCCTTACTTCCCTTTGGTGACTTACAGGAGGTATTAATTCCAAGAATAGTGGAAAATGAAAAGAATCATATCTAGGCAGAATCTGAAAAGATTTAACAAGATCAAATGAAGATTCAGATATCATAAGGTAATCTATAACAGAAGAGCCGGAAGGAGCATGAAAAGTGAATTCACCAGCGAGATCACCCAGAGTTTGCCCATTGAGCAATCGTAAATCAAACAAGGCCATGACATATTCGAACTGCTCTTTTTGAGCCCGATTAAAGCCTAAATCCCTAGATGACCGAATAGGGATTTTAGCAAATGGGGCAAACTCATCCAGATAAACTTCAACAGGCTGGGAAGATGGATTACCTGTCCTGGTATTAAAATCACCCCCAGTACTACTGGGGTTTGGGGATATTTATCAGTGGCCACTTCCAATAACTTAAACCAAGAAGCCCAAAGATCTGGTGTATAGAAATCAGACGAAGTAAGGGGTATATAGACATTGCTAACAATAAGTTCAAAATTCGAAGGAAATACGCAATAATAACTAGAAAGATGAGCCCCGACTGATCCAAAGGTGGTTACTTTAACATCCAAGGATGCTCAGGCAAGCAAAGCTAGCCCTCCAATTGGGTGACCTTGCTTAAGCAAAGGAAAAGCAGGGACAGAAAATACATAAAAATTTGGGACCACCAAATCATCTAAAGCCCACGTCTCTTTAAGAGTATAATGTCAAACTTCATTAAAAAAGCCATGAAGCCTGGATCTTTCAATCTGAACCACTACCCTGATATATTCCAACACAGCATAAGCAAGGGCCCATCAGGATAATGTCATTGGGGAACCTTATAAGGCAAGGATGGGAAGGAATTCCTCCATTCTTTATTTCTTTCCTTTTCCCTATCCCTAAAAGAAAATACCCCTGGTAACAAATTAGTGTTAACCACAACCTCTCCCTGTGAAGGGCTGGGGCTACTTTGCCTAACCCTTAGCTCTTCCTGTAACAGAAGGCTGCGGGAGCCCATCGGCCCTTGTTCTATAATGCAGAGCGGAATAGTCAAATTATCCCTCAATGACACTTCAGTAGCTCTTATTATACTACACTCCCTCCTGCCCCGTACAGCTTGTAACTCTCCTCTCAAGGGTGTAGAAGTAGCAATAGGAAACTCTTCTTCAATATGGGACTGTGAATAAACCGAGGATCTCAGTTTAGCAGTGCCTGACTTTTTCTTAGCCAACCTCAGATTACCCAGGTACTTCTGAGATTTTTTAGCCTCATTCAGTTTGATACAAAAATTATCTAATCCCTGGCAAATCAAATTAAGATTGAGGTCTTGCACCTCAGTTCCCACAGATGATGGCTCCCTTACTTTGCCCCGTTGTTCCTTAGGGTTCTGAGTCCTGACCTGTTCTGTAGGTCGAACCCCCAACTCTTGCACGTCCATGGGAATAGCCACACCCTCAGAATGGGGAGTGGGATCCTGGGTGTTCAAAGGAACAGGCGCTTCCACCACCCCAACATTCATTACTTCCCTGCTCCTCACCTGATGGATCACCAGAGGCTCATTTTCACTTGAATTTCCTTGCAAATTTTTTTAAATATAAACTCCTCATTTATTAAGAGACTCTTCCTTAGAATGAATTAAATCCACCAAACTCACTGAGCGAAACGTAACCTGGATTAGCCACCTCTTTTTTGTATTAGGAATGTGCTCTATAGAGAATTCTCAAATGCTCAGCTATATCAAGCGGGGTATTCCAAAATGGAAGAACCCCAGATGGAAGAGGTAAAATAAACAAAAGAGCAAGGGGAGAATAACTAAAACTTTTATGATTTCCCAAAAGAGCCAATTCTTTAGGCGCAGGATCTGTAAATACAACTTTATTTGTTACACAAGAAACCTGCCGAGAGGAACCCCCAAGAACTGTGGAGCTTCCAAAGTTTCCCTTGGCTCGTCAATCTGAATTGGCTTCAAAATGGTCAGTTTACCCTCAATCTGGTTTAGTTTGGTAATCATCACTTGAAGAGTGTGAGAGGTAATTATAGCCAGATCACCTAACAGATCCATACACCCCAGCTCCTGATGGTCGGTGCAAGGGATCGTTCCATTAAACTCCTCAACGGAGACAATAGCACTCTTTTCAATATCGACCCTAATAAGTCGTGGATCAGAATGTTCAAGTGGATCTAATCTTCTAACTGAACTATCATTAATCACACATAGGTCAGTTTTCCCGGAAAAGTATGCTTCGATTCGTCTTTGTTTCGGACTATTAACAATAGGAGACAGTGAAAGAGCATTTTCCTTTCTGGAGTGTTTAGACATGACCAAAATACAGGCCAAAACCCTATCAATATAAGGGAGTACCCAATTTAAATAAAAATATATAAAATAAAATAAATAGATTTTATTACAAATCCTCAAAAGTCAACCACTCCTATGGTATGTCATTTGGCACACCAGGAGATACTATTGACTTCCTATTAAAAACACAGTCCCTTACTAATGACTAAACTATTTGGGTTTAGCTTTTCAAGCTACCTGCGTGTATCCCCTCAAGTTTTCCCAAACACAAGGCACAAAGCCCCAATGGT
The DNA here is from genome assembly GCA_003113815.1 of Sphenodon punctatus. Taxonomy (NCBI): domain Eukaryota; kingdom Metazoa; phylum Chordata; class Lepidosauria; order Sphenodontia; family Sphenodontidae; genus Sphenodon; species Sphenodon punctatus. The sequence goes on from QEPC01014973.1 coordinate 495,878, forward strand.
CTAACTCCAAAGAAACCTCCACTGATAGACAACTCCTTGCGGAGCTCATCCAGGGAAGGCTACTAGCTGCTTTTTGAGGCAAACCCAACTGAGGGGACGAATAAAACAAGAAGGGGGGAAAAAACACTAATAAACTAGTTCTTCCTTCAACTATCTCCAAACTGCTCAGCAACGGCCAACAATTTTACCCAATAATAAACATTGACAAAAGGCTCTAAAATGAGCCAACTAAATGGGACAATAGTCACACATCCTAGGCACCACTGATCAGGGCCCTGGCTCCTGCTCCTAGAAGCCCCAAAGGGAGCGCAAAAGGGCACGCCTTTGTGCGCGCAGTCCTTGGGCGCGCTGCCCCAGCGCACGCCTCAGGTGCCACCGGAGACCTTCAGCTGCTTTTCTTTCCCCGCAGGTACACCGCTCCACCCCAGGAACACCCCCGCACAGCTTCCAGGTAGGTAGAAACAGTTACAGAAGCCTGGAGGGGGGGAGGATTCCCCACGCTGCTCCCAGCAATGCCGCCGCCGGAGACCTTCAGCTGCTTTTCTTTCCCCGCAGGTACACCGCTCTGCCCCAGGAACACCCCAGCACAGCTGCCAGGTAGGTAGAAACAGTTACAGAAGCCTGGAGTGGGGGAGGATTCCCCACGCTGCTGCCAGCAAATCACGGGGGTGATATAGAAGGGTCTTTTGGATCACGTGGCGCAACGTGGGTCCAAGCCCTTAAACCCCTGAGGGGGAATAAGGACTCAGGAGAGGGGGAGGGTAGGTCCAGGCAGGAACCCGCAGCTAGGGTGTCTTCACAGGAGGTGGGGCAAACTTCCCCTCTCCTTCGACCCCTACCGGAGAGCAACGGGGCCCGAGCACCCCAGGAGCACTCTCTAAGGGTGCTTGCGGGACACAAACCTAGTCAAGGTACCACACAAGGTCATTCACTCTGCCCGTCGCTTCGACCATGTGCAGCCTCTCCTTTTCTCTTTTCACTGGCTCCCCCTTCCTGAAAGTATCCTGTTTAAACTCCTGGTATTCATGTTCAAAACACTCCACAACCAAGCTCCCCCTTTCCTCTTGGACCTAATTTCCCTATGCACTCCTGCACGCGCTTTCCGTTCTTCCTCTGTCCCCTCCCTCACTCTCCCTCATTTCTCCTGCTCACCTAACCGCCTTTGACCCTTTTCCCTCACTGCCCCCCATGCCTGGAACTCCCTCCCTACCCACATCCGCCTTGCCCCCTCCCTCCACTCCTTCATATCCCTCCTCAAGACCCACTTTTTCCTCGCCGTCTTTCCCAATGCCTGCTAGTCATTCCCCATATATTTACTGTCTGCCCTCATCTGCAGATTGCTGCAACCAACCTGATTGTAACCAAGCCAAGCACACACACCGGAGACTTCGCATCCACTTGGAAGTTTGTTTGTCTTCTCCCCTGTCTCTCCCACTGTCCCCTCTCCCTGTCTCCCCCTCCTTGTCTTTTAGATTGTAAGCCACAGGCAGGGACCGCATCTATTTCTATGTTCTGTACAGTGCCAGGCACATGGCTGGCACTATATAAATGTTTATAATAATAATAAATAAATAATAATAATAAATCTCCTTCTTAATCTCTCAGTCATTGTCTTTTTAAAACTTCCTGATGGCTTTTCTTGATCCTTTCGGTTCCTCTGCTCCTCCATGGGCTGTGGTTGGTCAGTCATGATTTCCACCTCTTTCCCTCAATTTACAATCGTTGACAAAAGAATCCTTTTTACCTTCCTATCCCTCATCCTGTTTGTCATGTTTGAGGTTTACAATCTATATTTGAATTTATGTTCTTCTATATTACCTTTACATACATGTCTTAATCGTCATTAGATTCAATATTAAAAAAAACCCTACCCAATCCAACCCTAATGCCTCCGAAAGATGCTCAGACTCAGATGAACCCCCAGTGGAAGGGAGTTCCAAAACATAGGGGCAGCGACTGAGAATGCCCTCCTGCGTGCCTTCATTGTACGGACAAGGGTGGTAGATGGAACCCACAGAAGGGCATTCCCGGCCGACCACAGGGGTCACAGCAGAGCATAGTAGGTCAGGCAGTCATTCAAATAAGTGGGACCCAAGGCCGTTTAGGGCTTTAAAGGTCAAAAATAGCACCTTACATTGTGCTCGGAAAGCTATAGCCAGCCAGTGCAGACTTCAGAGAACTGGTGTAATGTGCTCCTGGCAACTCGTTCCGAAAAGGAGCTGAGCCACCACATTCTGCACCAGCTGCAGCTTCTGAACAGTCATCAAATCATTGCAGTAGTCTAGTCTTGAGGTAATGAAGGCGTGGATGACAGTGGCTAGATCTGAATCAGAGAGAAAAGGCCGCAGCCTGCTCACCAGATGGAGTTGGTGAAAGGTGCTGCTGGCCACTGCCGCCACCTGAAGATCCAGATGCAGCGAGGGATCCAAAAGCACTCCGAGGCTGCGAACTTGAGTGACCAGAGTGGCCAGACCCCATCAATAGGAAGTGTCCCAATCCCCTCCAAGTCACAAGACTGGTCAGCCATCATCACTTCAGTCTTGTCAGGATTCACCTTCAATCGGCTCACCCTCATTCAGTCCCTGACAGTAGGCAGGCATCAGATAAGTACCAAGACTGCGGGACCTGGGCTGGATGAAAAAGAGAGAGAGAGCTGAGTGTCAGAAGCATATTGATGACACCTCACCCCAAACCTCCAAATGACAAACGGCCTCAGATACACATTGAACAAGAGTGGGGACAGACTTGGGACACCACAGGGAAGGTTCCAAGGAGATGACAAGCAATCAGCTATCACCACCTGCTGGGACCTCCCTGACAGAAAAGAGCAGAACCACTCAAGAGCAGTCCCATATGCCCCCGCCAGGCTCCTCAGTCATGCCAACAACACCTCATGATCAACTGTATCAAGGCTGCAGAAAGATCTAACGAGATCAACAAGGTAGAATTCCCCTTGTCCATTTCTAAGCCAGGTCATCAACCAAAGCCACAAGTGCAGTCTCTGTGCCACACCCAGGATGAAAACCTGACTGAAACAGGTCCAAGAATCCGACAGCATCAAAATATGCCTGGAGCTGTTGGGCAACCACCCATTCAATAACCTTCCCTAAAAAGGGAAGGTTAGAGGCAGGCTGATAGTTGGCTGGGGCATCAGCGTCCAGAGCTGGTTTCTTAAGCAGGGGCTGGACCACTGCAGTTTTAAGGGTGTCTGACACCCTCCCCTCCCAAGGGAGGTGTTGACAACCCCAGTCAACAATGGCCCCAATGTTTCCCTGCTGACTTTCACCAGCCAGGATGAACAGGCAAGGATCTAGTTCACAAGTGGTTGCAGGGGCGGATTGGCCATAAAACCCACCGGGAACATTCCCGGTGGGCCGGGGCCGGCAGGGAGGGCTGATCCCACTATCGTTTGTGCTTCAAAATTTATTTTAAAAAAAAAAAAATTGGGGGGGGGTTCCGAACCCCGTCGGCCTGGGTCGGGGGGGCTGGCCGGCCCATTCCAACCCACTCCCATGGCAGCCGGGCTGGCCTTTCCCCACTCCCCCGGTCAGGCGACTTGTCGGGCCCCTGCTGTGGCTGCACTGCCCCTTCTCTGTCCCAGCCGGAAGTTGCTTAAATGCAACTTCTGGGTGGGAGAAAGAAACTCTCTCACCTGCGCTCCACACTGTGTGCTCAGAGCGCACAGCGCAGACGAGAGAGGAGGAGGAGGACTAATCCTGCAGTGGTCGGAGTGGACTCGCCGACTCGGAGCCGAGGTTACTTACCTGTTGGGATTGGGACCGGACGACGAATTATCGAGCAGAGCGGCAGGCAGCAGGCAGCCAAGGAGAAGGAGCAGCGGGCCCAGCAGTGGCGGCGGCAGGTGGGTAACAAGGAAGGCCTGTGTGGAGGGGCCCAGGGGGGGTACTGGCACTGTGGGGGGGCACCATGGCTGGGGG
>QEPC01014973.1:507206-539745 GCA_003113815.1 Sphenodon punctatus
GTGCATTCCTTCAAGGCTGTTCCTTAATTGTGTTCCAGTGCAGCATTACTACGGGTGCAAGGAATGACGCCTTAATATTCAATAATGTAGATATTGGAAGTCTGGTATCAATTCTCCCCTTAGTCTTCACTTTGCTAAGCTAAACACAGGGCCTGTGGAATACTAGTGCAGCTGGTGTAGGAATGAAGAAGCCTTACTGTAGGATGCATAGCAAGGGACAGTGATTTTTTTCGTTTGGGGGCCACAGAGCACTGAAACTGAGTGATTTGGGGAGCCAGAGCACTGAAATGAGTACCCCCACCAGTGGCAGTCTCCCCTCCTTGACAGCCCCCCATAATCTCCCACTCACCCCTGCCAGGCTGCTGAGGATCTGAGTCTGGAGACTCAGCTCTGACAGGCCCCAAATCTGGTGCACTTTGTGCCCCCCAAGCCACGCCCCCAAGCTACGCCCCCCCCAAGCCACGCCCCCTTGACCCATTTCCGGCACAGGGCCACTAAGACTGTATTCTCCCAGGCCACTTTGAGTTCCCAATCCGCCCCTGAGTGGTTGCCCTCATTACCCCAAACACCTCCTTCACATCGGTGGATGATACCGATTGAAAGTGATCCAAATAAACAGGACTAGACTAAGCTTCCATAACCCCAAACTCTGACTCTGCAGTTAAAATAGTAGCACCCAAATCGTGGTGAATATGAGTGATTTTGTCTGCAAAATACTCAACAAAAATGTCACAGCAGGCAACAGAACAACAAGTTTAGGCGACTTCAGCACCACCTCTGAGACCAGTTCGGCTAGAGCAGTCAGGCAGTCAACTATGCAGTGGGTGGTCGGTACACCACAAGAATCCCTAAACTATCCCCAGCCAAATCAAACACCAGAAGGACACTATATTGGATGAGTCAGGCACCAGATACCAACAAAAGGCCAGGTTGTCTTTACAGATCATTGCCACTCCACCCTCCCTTCCCCGGCCCCCAGTCCTAGGCTGATGCTGCGCTGAGTACCCGGCTGGCACCATCTGTGGCAAGATAGGCCCAGATGCCTTCTCCAGTCAGGTCTGTGTAATGCATATGAGGTCAGCCGCCTCATCCTGAATAAGGTCAAAGATGGTTGATGTTTTAATTGCCACTGACCTCGCATTAAGCAACAACAGCTTCAGATCAGGGGCCCCTGTCATGGGGTTGGGGTCTACTACCCCACGTTTCTGGGTTAGGTGACTCAGTTTCCCTCACTTGCAGCCCGTCTGAATCAGTTCTCTCTCTAGCTGGTTCAGTCCTGCAAAGGGGCAACACTTTTGTCACCCAAGTTCCAGAGGCTTCCCATTCTCAAACTCTTTCTCTCTGGGTTCGCAAGTGCTTGAGGGCACAAAATATTCAGACTGTGTTCCCCAATGTGAGACAACAGAAAGCACTTCTTAGTAAGGAAGAAAGTTTATTGATTACATAAACCAAGATTGTTTTATATGCCACTCTGCGCTCAAACTAAGTAAATAACGCAATCCTAGTCTGTACTGAGTAATTCCGAGTTAAGAACTTACCCTACAGAAAGTCCATGAGCTTGAGTCTGTTTCTCAGCCAGGTGTAGTGAGGCTGCGCTTTTAGTCCTTAAGCTGGTTAGAAAACAAAGTCTCTTCTCTCAGCACATTGTTTCAGCAGGCTTGCTGACAGGCTCCTGCCCTCCAGCTGTAATCCGAGACTCAGTGAGTCAGAGGTTGAGTGAGATCCCAACAGTAACTGTCCTCTATGGGTTCGAATGTCCCTTATAAGTCCTTGGGGGGAAAACTCTAGTATTTTCTCGAGTCTTCCAGAAAGTTCCTTTGTTTTTTCCCTTTCCTCTCCTGTGCCTCTGGGCTCACTCACGTATGCAGTTTCCTCTCATTTACATTCTTAAAGCTAGTTCTAGACACACTCGCACCTTTTGGAAAGACCTCTGTTTACATATAAATGCCCCTTGCGAAGCTGTGTTGCTCCTATTTCGCAATGTCTCAGATTGGTTTCTACAACTTAACAGTACATGTTACAAACTGGTTTCTATAAATCAACAATACATGTATGTTCCCTCTGGTCATGTGTGACCCTATGTTCCTTCATGACAGCCCCACTGGCCTCAACCCCCAAATAGCTCAAGACAGGAGGGGAGCAGGACGGGGATAAACACAAGGTGCCTTCCCCGTCATCCCTGATAGTGTTTCTTCCCCTCCCTGCCATACCTCCCCATGCCCAGCACAACCCCAATCAGTTCGAAAGCTGCCCTACTCCCCAGTCCCCACCATTCCCAAAGAGGTCCCCCTCTCCGGCTCCTGATGACTGTTCCCCAACCCCTAAGCATAATAACCCTCACAGGGCACAGCTCCTAGGGGGAGAGGTGGCCAGAGATCATACTCTGAGCCCAGCATCCCCAGAGGCAGATCAACAGCAAAGGCAGGCAGGGAAACACCCCCACCCTCCTCACTCCCTACCCAACCCATGCCCCCCCCCAATTCCCCCCTTTCCTCGATCAAGCCAACCAAGAATCTGGGGGTGTGGAGCAAGGCTGGGGAGGGGTGTGGCTTTACCAGCAGTAGGGAAGGCCTTCAGCACCAGCCCTGGGCCCTGACCAGAGTATCTTGGTGGCACTGGGGAGTCAGCCACCATTTTCAGGGTTCCCAAGGGTGCTGGTTGAAGCCCCAGTTCTTACATATTGTTAGGAAGTTTTTTCTGATGTTAGAGGAAATCTCCCTTCCTATAACTTGAGCCTATTATTTCTAGTCCTGCCCTCTGTAGCAACGCAGAACCGTTCCTTGCCATCTTCTTGGTGGCACCTTTTAGATATCTGAAGACTGCTATCATGTCATTTTCTCTTCACTAGGTGGGCCCAGTGTCTTCAATCTTTTTTTCATAAGACTTGCTTTTTAAAACCTTTATCATCTTTGTCATCCTACTCTGAACTTGCTATAATTTGTCGATAAATATCCTCCTTAAAATGAGGCACCCCAAACTGGACACAGTATTCCAGATGAGATCTGATCAGTGCTAACTAGAGTGGAATTATTACTTCTGACTTGGAAACAACACTGCTGTTAACGCAGCCTAAAATTGCATTAGCCTTTTTTGCAGCCACAACTCATTGCTTACATGTTCAATTTTGGATCAAACACAATCCCTAGATCCTTTTCAGGGCTGCTGCTGCCAAGTCATATGTCCCCCATTTTACACTTATGCATTTCATTTTTCTTTCGTAAACACAGAGCGTTACATTTATCTTTGTGGGATTTCATTTTATTTCAGCCCAAATTTCCAACCTATCGTGTTTTTTAAAATTTCTAATTCTATCTTCCAAGGTGTTAGCTACCCTCCATTTGAGTGTCCTCTGCAAATTTGATAAGTATTCCCTCCCCACCCCTCACCTCCTGCTTCATGAGGTCATAAATAAAGATGTGTATAGCACAAGACCCAGGACAGAGCCCTGCAGAACCCCATTCAATAACTCCTTCCAGTTTGATGATTAGTCATTAATCCCCTTCGCCGCCAAAATGGCGGCGACGGGTAAATTGTCGCGTCCCCGCCTAGCGAGAGACGCAGAGGCGTGGCTTGGCTTCGAGGCTCATTAGAGAGCCTCGAGGCCTGAATGCAGGTTGCATGGCAACCGTTCCTGGAGCGAGGCTGCGCAACGCGCGCCTCGTTGGAATGTGAGGGGCACGCCCCTTTTAGGAGGGGCGGAACCCTCTGTAGCCGTGTGGCGCGGCATTCCTCATGCTGACGGCGACGAGTCAGCAGCAGAAAGCTGACTCGCGCTCTCAGTAGGCCAAAAGAAAAGCGGCATGGGGAAAGCAAAGAAGAAGGGGGGCAAAAAGAAGGCGCCGCCGGCGCAGCAAGCGCAAAGGGGCCATGAGAACGCCCCCCCTGGGGCACAAGCACAAGGGAGTGAGGAGACCCTCCCGACCCGGGCCGCCATGTTAGAGCGGCTCCGGGAGTGTGAGGCCTTGCTGGGAGCTCGCTCCCTCTCCCCCAACAATGCTGCCGAGGCCCAATGGAGGGGGGAACAAGGGGCAGGGATGGATCCAACCCTTCCACCAGAGGGAGATAGGGAAGAGGGTGTAGGGGTCACGGGGGGGCTCCCCCCACCCCAAGAACAAGAGAGAGAAGGACAGTGGTGCCCCCAGCCCGCTATAGGGACAATGATGAGGTAAGTCCCATGGAAGGCCGGGGTGTTGGAGGCCGGGGAAGGGTGCGGGAAACCCCGAGGGGAGGGGAAGAAAGGGCCGCACTGCGGGTCCAAGGCCCCCAGGTGGGTTCAGGAATGGATCCCCCTTGTACATCTAGCACCTTGATATGCGAGGGCCCCTGGAACCAACAGGGGTACATGGGCAGGGAAGGTAGTGTAGGAGTTCCCTGGTCAGTACCGGTGGGAGGACCAGATACCTATGGGGTCCCGGGCCTAGCCCGTTTCCAAAGCCAGCAATCAGGCATGATGCACGCCTCCGGGCCGGCACAAGGAGCCCCGAGAGGGGTGCCCGTTCCCCCTCTCTTGTACAGGGAACTGCAGGATGGAAGATCACCCCCGGCTGCACGGAGGCGAGTAGACACGGGAAATGGACAAGAAGAAGATCGTGATGAGGAAATCTGGAGGAGGATCCGCGCCATAGAGGAGGAGCTTCATGGACGAACGAGAAGCGGGACAGCCGTAGCGCGGAATCCAGCCCCGGAGCCGCAGAGCGGTTATTCATTGGATCCCCAAGGTGAGCAGGCCACAATAGGGAACGCAGATACGAGCAGGGGCGTAGTGGCCAGTCTAGTCAGGCAAGAAAGCAGGGACACATTAGGCAGCCCAATACAAGTAGGGGAGTCCTTAGGGAGCCATACCATAAATGAGAGACCACTGGGGGGGACCCCGCAGTTGGTATGCCTAAATGGAAATTGGGTATGGGTATCACCCGCGCCCCCGCCCCCTGAAGGGGCGACTGGGCATGCGCAGATATGGGCTGGTCCCACAGCGGAATTACACCGGGACCAAGGATCCCCCGAAGCAAGACTCAACCCCCGGGGGTGTCAAAACACTGTGGCAGGGCAAAGGGTAGAAAGGGCCCCCGAGGCGGAAGCGAGGGGAGAGATACCGGCAGGAGCGGGCCCGGGTCACAAGGTGCAAGAAACAGCCCGCCCGCCCCCGCCACCGGGTGGGCCCATTCCTAGTGTTGCTGCCCCATTTGGGGCCCATTTACTCCCAGCAGTAAAAGAAAAAATAGTTAAGGGCGAATACGTTGACATTTATGCCCTTCTGTTCAGTGATCCGATCCTGGATCATACCGAACCTGAGGAAGGTAAGGAGAAGGAGAAGTTCAAACGACCCAAAGCCGATCGGAATTGGGCGAATTGGACCTCTGCCTTCGCAATCTACATGGGGGTCGTACTCCAATCCGACCCGAGCCGGGGGCTAGAGCTCCATAAATACGCCGACATAGTGCGACGTGCGTATGGAACAGGGCCAGTCGGGGCATGGTTACGCTACGATGAGGCCTTCCGCCACAGGGCGGCTACCACCCCTGGGCTGAGATGGGATGTACATGCACCCGACTTATGGTTGGAGTGCATGGTTGATGTCACCAAGGCCCAGAGGGCAGATAGTGGCCACCCCTTGGTAAGGGGTGGTGTAGGATGGGGTCAGGACTCCTTTCGGAGTGACAACCGAGGGGGTTCCCAGAATAGTACAGGCCCCTGCTGGGATTTCAATAAGAGGGGTCGATGCAACAGGCAGACATGCAGGTACCGGCATACATGCTCAAACTGTGGAGGGGGACACTCAGCAACCAATTGTTACAGGCCGGGGCAGAAAGGCGGAAGAAGGAGCTATGCCCAAGGGGGTGGAGCCGGAAAAGCTGGCCCCAACCCGGCAGGAGGGGCACGTAATCCGAAAGGGCCCGACTCCAGTCAAAATTGAGGAGTTCGAAAGGGCACTGCAAAGACACCCAAATAGGGCTAGAGTTAAATATATTATTCAGGGTTTTAAGGCAGGTTTTGTCATTCCAGCAGGCTTTGTTAGGCAGCAAACCAACGTAAAGAATCTAAGGTCAACGATAGGGATGGAAGAGATTGTAATGGCCAAAATTGAAAAGGAGAGAAGGGAAGGACGTGTGATGGGCCCGTTTGAGCGCCCCCCCTTCCCTGACCTTGTCGTGTCCCCACTGGGTATTGTCCCAAAGAAAATAAACGGCGAATTTCGATTAATTCACCATTTATCCCACCCCCGGGGCAGCTCAGTCAACGATGCTATTCCCAAGGAATTCACGACCATAAAATACGCGTCCTTCGATGAGGCAGTAGCAAAAGTAAGGGCAGCTGGTAAGGGTGCGCTATTGGCAAAATGCGATGTAAAATCAGCATTTCGGCTATTGCCAGTCCACCCGAACAGTTTCCATCTTCTTGGTTTTCAATTCCTGGGTGGATATTACTATGACCGGGCTATGCCAATGGGTTGTTCGATTTCCTGCTCGGTCTTCGAACAATTCAGCACATTGGTTGAGTGGGTGTTTGCCCAAAGACTTAATGGGGGTTGTGTAACAAAATACTTAGACGACTTCCTCATAATCGGGGGACCACGGACCGGTGAATGCGCCGCCGCCCTACGATTATTCCAGGAAATAGCTGGTGAGTTGGGCATACCGCTAGCCCCCGAAAAAACCGAGGGGCCAACAACAAGGCTTACCTACTTGGGGATTGAATTGGACACCATTGATATGTCCTCTAGGTTACCCATGGAGAAGCTAGTAGGTATTCGGAATAAGATAGCCGATTGTTTAGACTCACGTAAGATTACCGTCCATGCCCTCCAGTCCTTGATTGGGAGTTTAAATTTTGCCTGTCGGGTGGTCGCGCCGGGGCGGGCCTTTTTAGCCCGGCTATACGAAAAATTAAAAGGGGAATTACCCCCCCATTACCGCATCCGTGTTACTAACGAAATGCGGCAGGACTTGAGGGTTTGGACGTCATTTCTTGAAAACTTCAATGGGGTAAGTTTTTGGAGAGAGCTATGGCTTCTTCAAGCAGATTTGCAGGTCCAATCGGATGCCTCAGGAAGAGCTGGCTTTGGCCTATATTTTAGAGGCCATTGGTGTGCCGCCCCATGGCCCAGAGATTGGGAACACACAGGGATCACCAGGGACCTCACCTTTTTAGAATTATTCCCTATTGTAGTAGCAGTGCTCTTGTGGGCTAAGTCATTTGCCAACCGGACCGTGGTTTTCTGGTGTGACAACTTAGCAGTTGTGCACGTAGTTAACTCACTTTCCTCAAGATCCCCTAGAGTTATGACATTGGTACGGGCATTGGTCCTGGCAAGTTTGAAAGACAACATACTGTTTATAGCAAGACACGTCCCTGGAATCGACAATGGGATAGCAGATGCCCTTTCTCGATTCCAGATGGACCGTTTTCGGGAGCTCGCACCGGAGGCTCGGGCAGAGCCGGACCTCATCCCAGAGGGGATCTGGAACCTTGGGAAATAGAGGTGCAGACCATTGTCAAAGGGGCACTGGCCCCTCGAACGCAGGCTGCATATGGTAGGGCCTTTAGGGATTTTCAAACATTTAGAACAGAAAAAGGGTGGGGGACGGGGTTCCCTGTTCAAGAACCAGAGGTTCTCCAATTTGCATTAGAACTTCATAAGCGAGGGTTAGCGGTAGGAACCATAGCAGGAAAAGCTGCTGCTATCAATTTTGTCAGTAAGATGAAAGGGTTTCCACCACCAGACAAGGGGTTTTATTTAAAGCATATGCTGGAGTCATGGGCACGTCAACCAAATCCAGAACGTAAGCTACGAGCCCCTATAACATCACCCTTATTAAGTCAAGTGGTAGCCAAATTAGTGGAAGTTTGCTACAACACTTACGAAGCACAACTCTTTCAAACAATATATGCTATTATGTATTTTGGGGGTTTTAGAGTCAGCGAAGTGGTCTGTAATTCAGCCAAAGAAGTGTCTCTTACAGCATTTTGTTTGGAAGACTTGGAGGCAGTCCTCCCACAAGTAATACTCCGGCTTCGCCGTTCAAAGACAGATCAGAGGGGGCGGGGCCAAAGAGTCGAACTATACCCAGGGGGACCCCCCGGGATATGTCCGGTAACCCAGATGCAGAGGTATATGGGAATCCGACCTAGTAGCCCAGGTCTATTATTTATCCACCAGACGGGATTAGCGGCCACCACGTACCAAGTAAAGACAATTCTTAGAACAGCTTTAAAAAAGATTGGCCTACCACCAAACGAATTCGGGACACATTCATTACGTATCGGGGCAGCAACCACTGCAGCTGCAGCAGGGTTACCTGAGGCCGCTATAAAAGGAGTAGGAAGGTGGCGGTCGAAGGCATATAAAAAATACATCCGACCGTATCATCAATAATTGTCTCTGTTTATTCCTACTAGGACCCCGGGCCGGCAGGGCTGCTCGTGAAGAGGTGTGGATCATCGGCCACAGCCTCGTACGATGGGCAGGAGTAGCAGCTGCAGCCTCAAAATGGGGTTCACAGTTAGGCCTAGGTAGAAGGGCAAACATTAGATGGATGGGTAGGAGTGGAATGCGGTGGAGACAGCTCCTCCCTATGCTGCAAAGTTTACAACGACAGCCACCGCCAGGAATTCTAACAATACACCTGGGTGAGAATGACTTACCTGACAGGAAAGGAGTAGGTTTAATTATAAACATAAAGGAAGATTTGTTAAGGGTTAAGCAATGGTTTAGGGGGGTTCGTTTAATCTGGACAGATTGGGTGCCCAGAATTAATTGGAGCAGGGCCAAAAGCCCAGGCCGTGTAGATAAAACTAGAAAGAACATAAACCGGGAGGTAGGAAAATGGATCAGAACATTAGGAGGCTCAAATATTCGCCATGTGGGGATAGTCCACACACGGCCGGAGTTATACAGAACCGACGGAGTGCATCTGTCAGAGCTAGGGATTGAGATGTACCTAGCAGCGCTGGCTGGACATCTCGAAAATGTGTTGGATAGGTAGGAGGTGGGGGTCGGGGTCGTTCAGGATTGACCACCCCTTTGTGGCGGGGGTCCAATATGCCAATAAAAGTTTAATAGGTAGGTTCTTAAGATACTAAGAGTCATCTCACTAAGAGATGGGGAGATGGTACATGGTGTAATGATGGGCACAGCATGCACTGTGATCACGCTCCCTGGGAGTGGTGTTTTAACCAGAGTCTGCAGGGACATGCGCTGTCTTCGGACCTGGTGGACGCTTCACTTCTTACTCAAAACCCACAGTGGGTTAGTCCCCCCCTTTCGGCCTTGCCCTGTCGAAAGAGGGGAGGAGACTTGTTTTAGGATACTGTCAACGGAAGGCACGTCCGGGCAGTACACGAGTTAATAAGTTATCAAAGTTAAATGGCATATTGGACCCGATTGCAAGGCGCAATTCCCCACCTGCCTACTACTGATGATTTAATAAAGAGTGCGGCCAGTTTAACACCACGTAAGTCTCTGTGTCTCATTGGGTGCGTCGACAAATCCCCTTCGCCGCCAAAATGGCGGCGACGGGTAAATTGTCGCGTCCCCCGCCTTGAAGAGAGACGCAGAGGCGCGGCCTGGCTTCGAGGCTCATTAGAGAGCCTCGCTGCCTGAATGCTGGTTGCATGGCAACCGTCCTGAAATCGAGGCTGCGCAAGCGCGCCTCGTTGGATTTTGAGGGGCACGCCCCTTTTAGGAGGGGCGGACCCCTCTGTAGCCGCGTGGCGCGGCATTCCTCGTGCTGACGGCGACGAGTCAGCCCCACCCACCTCCCTCTAACACTGTGGTTAGGAACGGTTGCCTCTAGTGGGACCGAGGAGGAATTTTAACGGGTAGCCTTCAATTAAGAGGACCGTAATTTTTGCCTCCTCCACAGTGCAGATTAGGTTCAATAGGTTAATTATCATTCGGCGAATTGGCAATTTTAAATAGTTAATCGTTAATGTAACCTTAATTCGGCTTAATCAAAAGAATTCGGATTCAAAAGAAAGGAACGATTTGGAACGAAAGGTTCTTGGTATGATTCGAAAATAATTGGATGAGTCATCAAAGTCGCACTTGGCAGGGGTCCAATATGCCAGTAAAAGTTTAATAGGTAGGTTGTTAAGATACTAAGAGTCATCTCACTAAGAGATGGGGAGATGGTACATGGTGTAATGATGGGCACAGCATGCACTGTGATCACGCTCCCTGGGAGTGGTGTTTTAACCAGAGTCTGCAGGGACATGCGCTGTCTTCGGACCTGGTGGACGCTTCACTTCTTACTCAAAACCCACAGTGGGTTAGTCCCCCCCTTTCGGCCTTGCCCTGTCGAAAGAGGGGAGGAGACTTGGTTTAGGATACTGTCAACGGAAGGCACGTCCGGGCAGTACACGAGTTAATAAGTTATCAGAGTTAAATGGCATATTGGACCCGATTGCAAGGTGCAATTCCCCACCTGCCTACAACTGACGATTTAATAAAGAGTGCGGCCAGTTTAACACCACGTAAGTCTCTGTGTCTCATTGGGTGCGTCGACAAATCCCCTTCGCCGCCAAAATGGCGGCGACGGGTAAATTGTCGCGTCCCCCGCCTTGAGGAGAGACGCAGAGGCGCGGCCTGGCTTCGAGGCTCGTTAGAGAGCCTCGCTGCCTGAATGCTGGTTGCTGTGGCAACCGTCCAGAATCGAGGCAGCGCAAGCGCGCCTCGTTGGATTCTGAGGGGCACGCCCCTTTTAGGAGGGGCGGACCCCTCTGTAGCCGCGTGGCGCGGCATTCCTCGTGCTGACGGCGACGAGTCAGCCCCACCCACCTCCCTCTAACACTGTGGTTAGGAACGGTTGCCTCTAGTGGGACCGAGGAGGAATTTTAACGGGTAGCCTTCAATTAAGAGGACCGTAATTTTTGCCTCCTCCACAGTGCAGAATAGGTTCAAATAGGTTAATTATCATTCGGCGAATTGGCAATGTTAAATAGTTAATCATAATGTAACCTTAATTCGGCTTAATTAAAAGAATTCGGATTCAAAGGATCGAATTGGAACGTAAGATTCTTGGTATGATTCGAAATAATTCGATGAGTCATCAAAGTCGCACTTGGCGGGGGTCCAATATGCCAATAAAAGTTTAATAGGTAGGTTCTTAAGATACTAAGAGTCATCTCACTAAGAGATGGGGAGATGGTACATGGTGTAATGATGGGCACAGCATGCACTGTGATCACGCTCCCTGGGAGTGGTGTTTTAACCAGAGTCTGCAGGGACATGCGCTGTCTTCGGACCTGGTGGACGCTTCACTTCTTACTCAAAACCCACAGTGGGTTAGTCCCCCCCTTTCGGCCTTGCCCTGTCGAAAGAGGGGAGGAGAATTGTTTGAGGATACTGTCAACGGAAGGCACGTCCGGACAGTACACAAGTTAATAAGTTATCAAAGTTAAATGGCATATTGGACCCGATTGCAAGGCGCAATACCCCACCTGCCTACTACTGATTTAAATAAAGAGTGCGGCCAGTTTAACACCACGTAAGTCTCTGTGTCTCATTTGGTGCGTCGACAAATGATCACTCTTTGAGTATGGTTCTTCAGCCAGCTGTGAATCCACCTTGTTGTAGCCCATATTTTGCAAGCTTGTCAATGAGGATCTCGTATGAAACTTTGTTAAACACTTTGCTGAAATCAAGATATATGATGTCCACAGCATTCCTCTCATCCACTAAACTACCAAAGAATGAGACAAGATTAGTCTAGCATGACTTGTTCCTGACAAGCAATCACTGAGGTGACATCAAGGTGCTTACAGATTTGCCATTTTATAATCTGTTCTAGTATCTTCCCAGGTTCTGAAATCAAGCTTACTCATCTACAATTTCCCAGATCCTCCTTTCCCCGCTTTTTTAACGTTAGGGAAAATATTTGTCCATCTCCAGTATTCTGGCACGTCCCTTTTTGCATATATTCTAGTCACATCTAATTTCAGTGTCACTTTAGTTGTATTTTCATCTTTTATCTGTCCTATTATGTTTCACACATTATTCTACTCATGTTCTCTCTCTCATCTCTTTCCTCGCCCAGATTCCATCCCTGCCGCCATCTGTACCATTACCATAGGTATGGTTTGGTTTTCCTTCTCCTCTCATTTTGCTTTCTCTACGTATTATAATATCTTTTGTACATATGTCTCTGTGGCTAGATATTTTTCTCCCTGATTGCTTTACTTCTCCCTCTCCACAACTCCAATATAATTAACAAGTCTCATGGTAGACCATGGTGGTTTCAACTGTGACTTTCTAACTGTCTCTCCCTCTCGTCCTAAATGATGTGATGATTCTACTTCATTTGACTCCATCTCTACTGGTTTCTGCCCAGGTTCTATACTATTGGTGTCTTCTGTACTGCAACGATGTCGATGTTGAGGTATTTAATTCATGGCTTTAAAAGAACGCGCAACCAGCTTTAACACGCGAAATGTCACGTCTAAATCCTACACACGGGATATTTACACGCAGCGTGATTTTATGCAGCGTGTTCACCGTGCACGTCTAAAAGCAGCCAAAGTGACACACTGATTATGTTTCCTATGGCATCCCTCACCCCACTCCATGAAGGACGAGTGACACTGCTTGAAGTAGGAAGAACTGGAGAGCTTTTGTGTGCATTGCCATGTATGTGAGAAAACATTTGTGAGCATGTGGATGTACCGGCATGTGTGCGCGAGTATGTGGATGTGCGAGCACGTGGATTCATGTGTCTGTGTGCATCCATGTGTATGTGCGCACATCCAAAATTTCACAAGGTTCTGTACAACAGAGAGAAAGCAGCCTCAGCTAGCGGCCAGGTTTTGCTGAAGCAGAAAAATCAATAGCAGCTGCCTACTGATGGATAGAGTAAGAGCAAGACAGAGGAAAGAAGGAAGGGCAAAGGCAAAAGGGAAAAAAGCCTGAAAGGAGGAGCTGCCCATATGCTGGGAAAAGCGCTGAGGAAAGTTGCTACCTCTCAAAGAGAGAGAAGGTGGCCTGTGGCATGTGAGAAAGGGGCTGTCTGGGGAAAAGTGATGAGGTCCATCTCCATCCCCCCAGCCTGATTTGAAAAGGAGCCCTCCCCCAGGGAAACAGGGGCCCAACTGCATTAGATACCTGGGGACCAATGGAGACTCTGCTTTCATATGAGCCATGGATTGCCCCTGCAGAGCCAGGGGCTCGGGAAGATGGAAGGCAGGAAATTCGGGTTTTAAAAGTACCTGTTAGCACTGCAGCATCAAAGCCAGGGTCTGGGCCCCAGAATCACTTGCCAGTCCAGCAGGCAGGGAGCCAACATGTAGACAGCAGCCTCTATAACTCAGACTTGCAGAGATTCTCATTTTGCTGTAGGTCTCTCATGTGACCTATACTGCACCACACTGGCCTAGAGCTTCCAGCCGTTTCCAGAATCCATTTTGGGGGAGCCTGGTCCCAGCTGCATAGACTGAAGCAGCAGGGCCCATTTCAACCTAGCTATGCCTCAAGCAGGTACTGAAGTGAATGGGGACAGAGTGAGTGCTGGGAGAGCAGTCTGCAGAATGGAGATGATTTCGCTGGCCACGGGGAGGTGGGGGCTGTCACAAAGGTGTGTTGGGGACATGGCCACATCAAAAAGGGTGGGAGAATACCTTTGCCCTGCACCCTTTGGTGTGGCCTCACCCCTTTGTGAGTCAACTTTTCTAGGATGGTAGCAACTCTAGCATAGTGTCATCGACAGCTGCTTCTGCCTCTGTACTAAGCTTTCTCCTCTCCTGCCTCCTCTGCAGACTCGCGCGGCCTCAGCAGAGCTTGGCACCATGATCACAACAAGAAGGGGTTCATTTCCGTCTGCCCTTCCTCAGTCCAGTCAAGAGCTCACCTCAGGGATAATCAAGTGTCAGAGCACCAACTGTTCAGACCCTTCTGCTTCAGCATCTACCTTTTTAAATATGGCATATTAATTAATTATTATTATTATTTAATAATAAATAATAAATAATAATAATAATAATTAATGCCTCTTCCCAATGCTGCTTTAGAGTTAAATGAAGTTTCCCCTCTCAGACACAGGGCAGATCTGGAGTGTTGCCATTTTATCAAGGGTCAAACCTTGACTCGCAGGGGGGTGACACTCTATTATTATTGTATATTTATTATAGTAGGGCCAAATGAAGTCACACCATTTTTAGGTGGGGCCATGATCTTGAGTGATTTTGGATAGACTTTGTATGACTTTGCTGCTCTCTGAGATCACAAGATTACCTCTAAGTGTCAAAATGGGGCAATGAAGGCCAAAGTTTGGGAATCACTAGCCTTGGATTCCTAATCCCAAAACAGGACCCCATTGTGCAAGCACTGCACAGACACACAGCTCCTGTCCCAAAGAACTAAATTGACTATTTATAGAATGAGAGAGAGCAGATGGAGGTGATAGGCAGACAAGAAAGGGGAGCAGGACAACCTTAGAATTTGTGAGGCACAGGGAGAAGATAAAATGCAGGAGGGAAGCCCTTCCCATGACTCCGCCCCTTCCCAATTGGCTGTCTGGTTCTTGTTGTCGAACACAGAGAATTGACATATAACTTCCACCAGGGAAGCTGCCAGCACACCACACAACCGGCGCCCACCCCACAGGCCTGGAGTCCACCAGTATACACCAAGCACACCCCCTACACACAACCACACAGATGGGGGCAGGAGGGCTGCTAAGGGGAAGGGGCACCCAGTCACCACAGCACCAAGAGAAGCAAGGCAGGACAGACCATCACAGAACAGCAATATATTGGTGCCAGAGGAACGGGGTCCCCCAAGCACAGAGAGGCGGTGCAGGTGGACCCACAGCTGGGCAAGAGAAGCACAACAGGAGGGCACAGGAGCGCCCATGCAGAGCGGGCAAGGGCACCAGGGCAGCCCCAGCGGGAAGGAGCAGCGGTCACCCAGAGGGGGTGATGGGGTCCAGGGAACCAGGCGGCAGCCAGCAGTGATGCTGTCAGGGGAGATGGGGGTAAGGGAACCCATAATCAGGGGACAACCACAGAAAGGGTCCAGGGTACCTAGATGGGAAAAACCTCTCAGTCGGTCTCTTGGTGTTTCGAGACTGCTTTCATCCTTATCAGTTGGGGAACCCAACTTCAGGATGCGCGGCTCATCACAGAGGTTACAGAAGCAAGAGAGAGCGAGAGAGAAACTCCAGGAGTGTAAAAGAGGGAAGAGAAGTTCTGAAGAGCCACAAGAAGGAATATCAGATGGAAGGAGGGAGGGAGGGGACAGAGCAAGAGGGAAGTGAGACATGGAGGGAACACAAGCTGCCAGGAATGGCAAGGCCCTGGGGGGAAACAAGACCAAGTAGGGTTATAGGGGAACAAGGCAATCGGGAAGGTGAAGCCAAACAGGACAACAAGGAACACAAGACTGCAGGGAAACAATGCATGGGTATAGGGGAACAAAGCTATGGGGGAAGTGAGACCAAACAGGGCAACGAGGGAACACAGCGTTAACCAGACAGCAACACAGACAACAGGGGAGACAACATTCAATCCTACTGGGACACTTACCAGGTTACACACAAAGGAAGACAAGAACTATAGTTATAATACAGACAACATTCAAGGAAGGAGGTGCAGGGTCCATAGGGGTCACACATACAACAGATACCCAACAAGTACATGGGGGGGAGAGAGAGAGAGAGACCCCCTAGACACAAGGTAGGGGAAAGGTAGGGTGCACAAGCATTCCACGCTGACTTGCACTCAGGAGGTAAGAGCAGTTGCTCCCACAGCTTCCTGTGGCCACACTATGGTTTGAATGCTACCTTGTGGCCAATCAGGAAGCTGGGAGGCAAGGCTAGGGGGGGAAGGGCACCGCTAGGGAAGGACATGGCAACATAGGGGTGGAGACACGAAGGAAGACACAGGAAAGAATACTGGGCCATTAATACAACCTGAGCTAGCACCAGCCCTTAAGATGGTGTTCTTCAATCCTGCAGGACTGGGGGGGTCAAGACCCAGCCCTGACAGTATCTCCCCCCCCTTTAGCCCCACCCCCAAATTTGCAGAAATACCGAGCATTGAAACATAAGGACAACAAAGGGTCAGATGACGGACATGGACAAGGGACAATTCACAGCACTAAATAACAAAACTAGATAACCTAGGTAGTAACCTGGAAGGGGTACAAAAAAGCCTGGACAAGGGATAGGACTCCTTGGACATAGGAAAAGGCATTTTGGGCTAGGGTTAAAGCGGTTAAGACAAGGGGCCAAAATGGTAGGGCATGAAGGGCAGGGCTGACTGGGTGTCCCATTGAGTAGGGGGGAGGACTACAACCTGCAGGATGAAACATTGGAGGGCAAGGCGGAACAAAATAATGACAAGTAGGGCTTAAAAGGGAGGACAGAAAATAATTAAATTCAGGGACCGCCGGCGGGGGCCAAGCAGCAGTCTCCAGCCTGGGGGCTGCCAGCAGGGGCCAGGCAGTGGTCTCCGGCTTGGGGGCTGCTGGCGGGGGCCAGACCACCAATTCAGGTGGTCCACCACCAATTCCACCGGCAGGAACTGGGCAACAGCCTCAGGGGCTACCGGCGAGAACTGGGCAGCAGTCTCTGATGAGGGGGCTGCCAGCAGGGGCCTGGTAGCAGTCTTTGTCAAAGGGGCCGCAGGCAAAAACAGGATCGCTGTCTTAGAGGTCACCGGCGGGAGCTGGGCGGCAGCATCAGGGGCCACCGGCAGCAGCCGGGCAGCAGTCTCTGGTGAGGGGGCCACCGGTGGGAGCCGGGCAGCAGTCTTCGGTGAGGGGGCCGCCAGCGGGAGCTGGGCAGCAGCTTCAGGGGCCACTGACGGCAGCCGGGCAGCAGTCTCTGGTGAGGGGGCTGCCGGTAGGGGCCAGGCAGCAGTCTCTGTCAAAGGGGCCACACCGCTGTTTCAGGTGCCACTGGCAGCAACTGGGCAGCAACTTCAGGGGCCACCGGCAGGGGCCGGGCGGCAGTCTCTGGTGAGGGGGCCGGTGGCGGGGGCCGGGTGGCAGTCTCTGGTGAGGGAGCTGGCGGCAGGGGCCGGGCGGCAGTCTCCATCAAGGGGGCCACCGGCGGAAACCAGGCAGCAGCTTCAGGGGCCACTGACAGCAGCCGGGCAGCAGTCTCTGGAGAGGGGGCTGCCGGTAGGGGCCAGGCAGCAGTCTCTGTCAAAGGGGTCACCAACAGGAGCCGCACTGCTGTTTCAGGGGCCACTGGCAGGGGCCGGGTGGCAGTCTCTGGCGAGGGGGCCAGCGGCGGGGGCCGGGCGGCAGTCTCTGGCGAGGGGGCCGCCAACAGGGATCGGGCAGTCAGAATTGGCTCAAAGCCTATTTCAGGGATGACGGTATTATTATTATTATTATTATTATTATTAATAACAAACATTTATATAGCACCAGCAGTGTACCTGGCACTTTACAAAGTTATAAAATAGACACGGCCCCTGCCCCTAGGGCTTACAATCTGAGAGACAGGAGCTGGGGGAGACACTTAGGAAGGGGAACAGAGGGAGAGACAAGGGGTCTAACATTCATGAAGATGCGAGGTCTCAAGTGCACGTACTTGGCTTGGTTACGATGAGAATGACAGCAGGCAGGTCCATGTTGCAAGGATAAGGGTAAACCGATCGTAGGTATAGGAATAGTGGCTCAGCAGGATAAAGAGTCAGACAGAGCAGAGCGAAAGAGGTGAGTTTTAAGGAGAGATTTGAAGGTATGAAGGGAGGGGGCAAGGCGGATGTGGACAGGGAGGGAGTTCCAGGCATGGGGGGCAGCAAGTGAGAAGGGACGAAGGCGCTTAGGGGAGCAGGGAAGGCGTGGAAGGGTGAGAGAAGGGACAGAGGAGGAGCGAAGTGCATGGGCTGGAGTATGGAGGGCGATAAGTGCAGAGAGGTAGGGGGGAGCAAGGTTGTGAGCAAGGCCCTTCTCTGAAAGGGCTCTTGATGTTACCTTCCACAACCCTGGGGTAGGCAGGGATGGGTATTGGAACCTTCCATCCTGGAAGTTGCAAGGACCTTGGGAAAATCTGATTGTTGGGGGGGTAGCTTGGCTATTACCCTTGTACTCCAAGGCTGCGTGGAATCCCTTGGTCTGGGGTGTTGGGATGGAGTTGAATGCAGTGGAGTATTGGCCAGACCCGGTCGTGGAGGAAGACAAACTTCTATGCAAACAGTGGAGACCATTGGGGGTATTGATAGTCCTCTTATTGTTGCCAACCCACCAAGGCATAGAAACAGTGATTTAGGGCGCTACCTCTCAACTCTGAGCCGCCTAGAGTGGTGCCAATGATTTTCACTGGGGGGGATCCTTGTAGTAGTTGGACAGGTGATGTCTCGATCTCTAACCCCGGGAGAACCTTGGAGGAAATAGGTGAAGACTCCTGCCTGGTATTCCTGGTCTGCAATGGTGCCGGGGCACTCTTGATGGCCTTGGTGGTCATGTGAGCCCAGAGAGGCTGGGAAGGGACAGACCGACCTGGGATGGATACTTCGTTTCCCAAGCCACCCTGGGTCTTCTTACCTTGCTCCATGCTCATGAACCAAGTTTTCATCTCCAAGGGTTCTTTACTGGAACTTGAGGCCATATCATCCGAATATATACGCTCCAGCTCCTCTCCATCTGAAGTGCCAGCTGTCCCGTCGCTCCAATCCCCGTCATCCTCGGTGTCCGAGCGCTGGCTTTGATCCCATGCCCGTAGATCTTGTGTCGTGGGAGGCAATGTTTTGTTTATTAGAGGCTCTAGCTTTCGCTGTGGCCAGACAACTATAACAATAACCCGAACATACAAAAATATAAGGATACAAGAATAAAAACATGATTCTAAACAAATCCACAATTTACTACGGTTGTACTTGACATATCTCAATTACAACTGGTTCACGACCAAAGGGGATATATTAATACAATTCCGGAGGAATTGACTATTTATAAGAGATATGATATAGTAAGATAGATACAGATAAAACCTAAAGCATAAAACATACATGTCCAGCTTACTAATAACCCCAGAAATTGCCCTGCCAAAGTCAAATAATGACCCAAAACACCAGTTGCTATAGCCACTTTGCTCTTGCCTTCCCTGTTGCACTTTGAGTCAGCTGGAAACCGTGCAATTAGTCCAAAGCACTTTCCTTTCCTTAATAGCAAGACACACATAGGTGGCTATTGCAAACTTGGCGTCGGGCACGACTAAGGCCAATAGAAACTGAAAACACAAATCAGAACAAAAAGTCATTCCATCAGGCAAGAGGGGAGCCAACCACACCTGCCTCAAAATGGCATAATGAGGGCATGCCACCAAGAAGTGTTCTATAGTTTCAACCCCGCCAAGACTACATGAACATACTCGAAGGTGGTACAGAACATGAGCCTGCCTGCCTTCAGATACAGCTGTCAGGGAGGCAATGGTCTTGATCTGCATTCAATATTTTGCCCCCTCCGATTAACAGCTGACGTCAAGGTCTCTGCTGAAGAAGCACCAGCCCCCTGTGCCAAGAAGGCCTTCACCTTGCGATAGGCATCCCACATCATTGGGGAAAGGTCAAAATCTCCTGGCCCGTGGTTAGCATAAGCCTCCACCTCCTGGTACAAAGCCCATTCCCAGGAAATGGGGGGCTCCATTGGGTAGGGTTGGGGGGGAGTACCTCTAGGGGGCCCCCAAACAACCAGCTAGGAGTTTGTTATACAAAAGCAGGTTTGTTATGGTGGGAGCAATCTATCAGGGGAGTAGGTGTGAGGGAACCCATAACCAAGGGACAACCACAGAAAAGGTCCAGGGTACCCAGATAGGAAAAACCCCTCAGCCAGTCTCTTGGTGTTTCGAGACTGCTCTCATCCTTAACAGCCGGGGAACCCAACTTCAGAGTGCGCGGCTCATCATTGAGGTTACAGAAGCAAGAGAGAGCGAGAGACAAACTCCAGGAGTAAAAGAGGGAAGAGAAGTTCTGAAGAGCCACAAGAGGGAATATCGGATAGAAGGAGGGAGGCAGGGGACCAAGCAAGAGGGAAGTGAGACATGGAGGGAACACAAGCTAAAGGGAAATAAGGTAAGCAGGGCTACAGGGGGAAAGCCAAGCACAGGGGCTGCCAGGAACGGCAAGACCCTGGGGGGAAACAAGACCAAGCAGGGTTATAGGGGAACAAGGCAATGGGGAGGGTGAAGCCAAATGGGACAACAAGGGACACAGGACTGCGGGAAAACAATGCACGGCTATCGGGGAAGAAGGCTATGGGGGAAGTGAGACCAAATGGGGCAACAAGGGAACACAGAGTTAACCAGACAGCAACACAGACAACAGGGGAGACAACATTCAAGGAAGGAGGTGCAGGGTCCATAGGGGTCACACATACAACAGATACCCAACAAGTACACGGGGGGTGGGGAGAGAGAGACCCCCTAGACACAAGGTAGGGAAAAGGTAGGGTGCACAAGCATTCCACACTGACTTGCACTCAGGGGTTAAGAGCAGTTGCTCCCACAGCTTCCTGTGGCCACACTATGGTTTGAATGCTACCTTGTGGCCAATCAGGAAGCTGGGAGGCAGGGCTAGGGGGGAAAGGGCACAGCTGGGGATGTGGCAACACAGGGCGTGGAGACATGAAGGAAGACACAGGAAAGAATAGTGGGCTATTAATGCAGCCCAAGATAGCACCAGCCCTTAAGGCAGTGCTCTTCAATCCTGCAGGACTGGGGGTTCAAGACCCAGCCCTGACAGATGCAGATGGCAGCTCACAGCCTGATTGGACGGTCTTGTGAGCGCTCGCAGGGTGGCAACCCCTGCACTAGACCCTCCCAGGTGAACAGGCCCATTCGGAAGCCTCGGGAGCGCATAGGAGCNTAAGGCAGTGCTCTTCAATCCTGCAGGACTGGGGGTTCAAGACCCAGCCCTGACAGATGCAGATGGCAGCTCACAGCCTGATTGGACACATGGGGGGGGGGCAAACAATGCACTGTCCAGGGCACCGGGGTGACTGCAAGTAGGTGGCAGCGAGACGCCGCTCATGGATGGTTCGGTTACTGCTCCCAGGGTGACGACCCAAGTGCTAGACCCTCCCAGGTGAACAGGCCCCTTCAGAAGCCTCGGGAGCGCATAGGAGCATCCACCAGGAAGCAGGGAAGGAGCAGATCTGCTCCAGCGGCAGCAACCCCCACAGCTGGAAGATCCCTCACTGATCAAAGGCCAGGGAGCTCCATGGCGGTGGGGTCCCCGGTTCAGAGCGGACCACCAACCTCAAGGGACAGCAGGCCCCGGTCCCACAGGAGGGCCCATACATCTGAGGGTGTGCGCGGGATTCTGTGGGCATGCAGGAGGCTGCCAGTGTACAGGGCAGCAACAGGGGGACGCCCAGACAGCAAGGCAAGGCTGACCCGGGTAGCTCTGTCAGCAGGCAAGCTACTATTAACTCTGCAGCGGTCCATGGCATGACAACGGCAGGCGGGTGCCCCCAAGGAGGCTGCCACAGGGGGGTGAAGCTGAGCTTGAGGGAATGGCCCTGGCATGTCGGGGTACCAACCTGGTGACCCATCATCCACATGTACCGTGACAGGAGCTGAAAGCCATCCTCCACCGACAGAGGATCACCCACCAACAGCTGCATGTCGGGGCTCAGACAGAGGGCCCCCAACAGCATCTCCACACAGGGCGCCCACCCCTCCCCTACATCCCTGGCTGAGGCCCCCACAGAACGACTGGCCATGGCATGGGGCCTGCTCTGGTGAAGCAAAAGGTGGGAGATGGAGGACTGTAGTGACTGGGATGAGCATGTAACGAGTGGCTACCCTTGCCCACAGGTAGCCTTGCATGCCAGATATAGGCTGGGCCGCTGGGGACAGGGAGCCGCAACCCACATACAGGATAGAAGGGATGCAGCACAGGTGTGAAGAGATGAGGGAGCCCACGTCCGGGCACTGTGCCAGGCCTAGGAGCTGAGCCAGGCATTGTATGCACACCACGCGCAGCTGCAGCATGCAAAGGCAGACCCTGGCATGGGGGACTGTAGCGTGAGTGCAGAGGCAGGGGTATCCTGGGGTGCATGCAGTCCCATGCCCCCTGGCAGGTATGCGGCCAATGCACACCCAGTGGCAGCCCCAGCACACCCCCAGTGCAGCACCAAATGGTGCCCTGCCCCCACCGGGCTACACAGTACATAAGAGACCCGCTGCAGGAGGTCGGGCATGGAGCAGAGGGGCTGTAGCATAGGGTCGAGCAGCACACAGAGAATGGTGACACTGGGTTGGGTGGACACAGAAGAACTCCTGCAATACCAGGGGAGAGTGGGCCGTGGGCACAGGCCACACAGCGGAGCGCGCTGCAGCCACAGCACATACCGGCGGAGGGTGGCTGGGAGTGGGGAGCTGCTGAACCATGCTGCCGAGGAACGAGTACCCACAGCCCAGGGCCGTACTACTGCATCTCTTGGGCACAGCCCTCCTGCTGCTGCACATGCTGCTATAGCAGATAGCCCTGCTCTGCCTGCCGGGTCAACAGTCTGTCCTCCTGGGGGTACAGCATCGGAGGGCAGCAAACCTCAGGAGGGTGGCGATCATGCAATGGGCGAGGCAGATGGACATCCGACGCTGCGCCTTGTTGGGCTCCACAGTGTCCCAGCAAGGCCAACTCGTCCTGGCCTGACGGACCCTCAATGTGTACGCCCGCCACGTAACCCTACTGACCCTGTGACGGCACTGGTTGTGCTCCCGCACCAACGAATGGTGGGAGAACATGTTGGCCACCTGGACCAACGGGGAATGGTCAGACCACTTCCAGATGCCCTGCTCCCTCCTGACCTGCTTGGGGGAGCTCCTCAACCCCCACCTCAGGAGGCAGGAGATGAACATGCGCTTCCTGCTGCCACCAGGGATGCGCATGGCCATGGCAGTGTGGCAGCTGGCCAACCCCGATTCCTGTAGGAGCGTGGGGCAGCAGTTTGGGGTGGGCACCGCCACCATGAACAGGGACCTCCATGATGTGTGTGACCTGCTCATGGAGCTCCTCTTGGAGCAGGTCATCCAGCTCAATGACCCCGAGGAGGTGATGCATGGGTTTGAGGAAATGGGGTTCCCACATTGCATCGGGGCCATTGACAGCACCCACATCCCCATCATACCGCCCCCTCATGCAAAAATTGACTACATGAACCAAAAACAGGCCTTCTCCATCAATCTGCAGGCCGTAGTGGATCATAGGGCCTGTTTATAGATGTGTACACAGGCCAGTCGAGGCGGAGCCATGACACACATATTCTGCATGCCTCCCCCTTCTATGCACGCATGTTCGATGGGGAGATCGCCCCCAACCTGTACCGTGTGATAGAGGGGGTCCCATGACCCCTGTTGTGATAGGGGACCCCGCCTACCTGCTCAGCCCGTGGCTCATGCGGGCCTATCCAGTGGCATGCAACCCAGACCACCACCTGTTCAATGAGCACCTGGCGTCCGCACGCAGCATGGTGGAGTGGGCCTTCAGGCTCCTGAAGATGCGCTGGTGCCTCCTGATGAACAGGAGCCAATTCAACCTGGACCACACCCCCATCCTCGTCCTGGCAGCATGCATTTTGCACAATGTATGTGAGACAGGAGGTGCTGCCCTGGACAACCCAACACTGGTGCACCGGGCCGGCCCCATGCCCTTGTACCAACATGCCCAGGGAGGGGCGTTCCAGCACATCTCAGAGGAGAACAGGGACGCCATCTGCTGCCGCATCATTTCCCAGGCAGCCGAACGTCGAGCAGCGCCTGACCCACAGCATGTCCATAGTCCTGTGAACCCCTTCAATAAAGCTGGGTACTACCCTTTACCTGCAACCATGCCTCTGTTCCATGTGTGGACTAGGGAGTCCCGGGAATGGGTCCCGTGGGTTGCCTGGGTGCGTGCACCCTCCCCTCGCTGTGCCGTGGGCTGCTTGGGCCCCACAATGCCCTGCCTGCCAACACTCGCCAGCTCACCTGTGCAGGGTCTGTGTACACCTGTTCCAGCCACCTCAACTACATGAGGCTTCAGTGGGCAGGGCCCCAGCCCCATTGGCTGGGCAGGCACTGTACAGTGCCCCCATCCTGCCGATGCCCCCCTGCAAGCCGCAACCCACCCACCCCGCCATATGTCACGGGACAGAGGAAGCAACAGCAAGGTATAGGTAAAACATATTTATTGGAGGGGGAACTGTACAATGGAAGGGGGGGTTAACATCTGGGGCGCCCTCTCCCTCTTGGCCACACCACCAGGGCTCACAGGCCAGCATGCCCTAGCTGCAGCTGACCGCAGCACTCGCCGGCCGGCTGGCCCAGCCTTCCTGTCATCCACTGGCTGCTCCACACCAGCCTCCGTTGATGGTCCCTGTGTGGAGAAACAAGAATGAGGTAAGCGATCCTCGTATGTACTTACCTCTTTCCCATGTCGGGACATGGGCCTCTGGGTGCCCCACAGTCATCCATAGAGCCCCCTACTCCCCACACAAGCATAAAACATGCCGTAGGTCTATCCCTGTTGGTTCAAGCCCCTGGACAGCCCACCCATGGTATTATGGCCCATGCCCATTCCAGTACAGCGTCATAGAGCTGGTACGCTTGCTCCCCATCGCGTGTCATGCGTGTGCTCGGAGTGGGTTCTATACTGTGTTCCCTACTGGGGTCTTGCCTTGCGCAGGTCCCCTGCTTCCCAGTGCAGCCCCCCCCCAGTGTTGTGCCCACCACCCCCAGGGGTCTGGGGTGCTGCAGCCTTACCCAAGGGGGTGGGGCAACCACCATGGGCGGTTGGTTGTCCTGGGGAGCACGGTCCTGGGGTGGGGGCATTGCCTCCTGGAGGAGGGGTCGGGATGGCAGCAGGGGCGGGACCACAGGGGGTGCGGGCTGGAAGGGCGCCCCACAAGCGGGTCCCATTGCCCTATGTGGGGGAGGGAAACCCCGTGGACCAGGCCTGGGTAGGGTTACTACTGGGGGAACCACAGGTGTCTGAGATGCAGGGGTGGCACCTGCACCAGTGGGAAGCCACCATGGTGTGGGTTTCCTGCCGACCCTCCTTCTGCGGCATGGCGGGGCCTGTCGCACTGGGGGTCACACCACAGGGTCTCCATGCCTCCCCCATGAGGTCCATGAGCCATGTGGCCTGACCCTCCAGCCCGTCATAGGCACGCCACTGCTCGCATTGGAAGGCGGCAGCCTGGCGCCTGTCCCAGAGGTGCTCAGTGTGGGACCGGGCCATCATGGAAGCCAGGATCTCCCGGTCCCTTTCCCCCTCCCCTCTGATGAGCTCCCTGGTGAAAGCGAGCTCCCAGGAGTGGCTAACTGTTCCTCCAGAAGCTCCCTGCCGAGGTCCTCCCTCCAGCGCCAGTTCCTGGCCCGCATCTCCCGGTTCCGCTCCATGCTGCCAGCAGCTGCACCCCTCGTGCGAGCGGGCGACTGGTCTGTGAACGGGAGGTTGGACAGAATGTTGGTGCTTCCAGCCTGTGTGCCCCATTGCCTGCTACTGTGTGACCCGGGGTGCCTGGTGGGGCAGCCCCCATAGTGTGGCAACTCCTCTCAGCCCTCCCCTGTGGGGTCCCAAAGCCCTGCCCTCTTGTGGGATGGCCCCCCAGCAGCTGATCACCGTGGGTGGGGCCCGTGATGGTCAGGTGTGTCATGGGGGCCACTGTGGGCCCAACAGCCCCTCCTGCCCCACCCCACCCCCACTGGACCCTGCTGGTTGTGGTTGCACAACCCCTGGTGCCCCCCCCCGAACCTCCACCCCCCTGTGGCCCCCTGGCCAGTGTGCCCCGCCGTGGTGGGGGAGCTGCCAGGCCTGCCTCGTCATCCTTCTCCTCCTCCTCCACAACCTCCACCTCGTGCAGCTCCAGGTTGCCTTGTGCTGTAATGGGAAGGGGTGACGTTAGTGTTTGCTAGCCCCAGCTGCTGCGCCTCTGTCCAGGCCATTCCCCACCCTACCCCACACCCCAGACCCGCTGGGGAAATCATACCTGGATCCTGTTCCTCTGCTTCTTGGGGTCTGTCCTGGGTCTCCACATGCTCTGCACATGCCCCTGTCCCTGTGGCTGGTAGGCCTGTGGGTGTTGGGGGGCATGCGCGGAGTGTGGTAGTCCGGCACTCGGATCCCCAGGGCGCCTCCTCTCCCTGTGGAACGGGGCTATCCCCTCCCACTTCCTGGCTGGCCTCACCAGGGGCACCTCCCCCCCCCCGCTCTGTGGGGTCTGTCTGTCTGTGTTGGCCTGGCGCCTGCCCCTGACGAAGGCGCTGTCATGTGTGCAGGAGGCCACGATGTCCCCGTCCATGCAGAGGAACTTGTCCAGCTCCTCCTGGAACTCAGCTATGCACATGGTCCGGCTGGACTTGAGATTGTTGTCCTTGATATGTTTATATCCGGACCTCAAGTTCTTTGCCTTCTGCATGCACTGGGTGACATCCCTATTGTACCCCTGCATCTTCTGGACGATGGCTTCATAGACCTGTCTGGTCTTGTAGCTGCGCACCAGGTCATGCTGTACCCTTTCGGACCTCCACATGCGTATAAAGTCCCTGATCTCCTGCCTTGACCTGGACTTCCCCTTTTGGGACCCGCGTGGGGGGGGCCGACCAGCTTGGCAGCATGGAGCCTGCCCTGTGGATGTGGTAGCCGTGGTGGTGGTAGTGTCCTGTTGGGGGTAGTGCATTAGGGGTTACTCCAGATCCTTCTGCCCCCCTCCATGCCCCCGAGGGGCCTTCCCCCCTCCCCCCTGGGGTTCCCCCCTGCTTACCTGGCTGCCCAGCGGGCCCTCCTCAGCTGTCGTCCCAGTGGTGCAGTGCTCCGTTGTCTGGGAGCTGTCCTGTGGGGATAGGGGAGCGGGTTATGTGGCTGGCCCCCTGCCCTGTGTTCCCTGGCCCATGGTGCCGGGCCTGGGGCACGGCCCTCCCATCTCTGGGGGGGTTCCCTCGTGCTCACCTCACTCTTGCTGCTGCTCCTCAGGCCATGCCCCTGGGATGTGCTGGGCTGGGGGTCGTTGACTGGGGGGGGGGACATCAGTGCATCCCCTCTGCCCTGTGCTGGGACACATGCACTCTGTTACAGCCTGATGCATCCCCCCTTTTCCCCCTGCCAGCGTGCCCCCCTCATGCCTCCCAGACTCGGCACACACACCCCAGTGGGGGGCCCCCTTGTACCTCCCATCTGGGGTCCCCCGTACCAGCAGTCCTGGCCCCCCCTTTGTGTCTTCTGCCTGGGGCACACACACCCCCCGGACACTTCTGGTTCCCCATGCTCACCCAGCCCCTTCCCACACGTGGGGCGGGGGCGGCATCGGCTCCTGTGGCCTTCTCGTTGTCAGGGGAGGAGGGTAGAAGGAACCTACAGTAACAGGAGAAGGGGGATAAGGGAACCTATACCTGGAGGGTGGTAACCGTAGGAAGGGCCCAGGGAACCCAGATAGGAGAAATATCAGGAAGGAAAAACCTGTCAGCCGGTCTCTTGGTGTTTCGAGACAGCTCTCATCTTACCAGCCGGGGAACCCGGCCTCAGAGTGCATGGCTCATCATTGAGATTACAGAAAGGAAAGAGAAAAGGGTCCCAGAGGGGAAGGGACAGAGAGGTTCCAAGATCAACAGTGAGAATACAGGCCAGGGAGAAACAAGTTGAAGACAGCACGAGGGAAAAGCAAGGAAAGGAGGGAACACCCGCTACAGAGAGGTGAGGCAAGGTAAAACACAGCAAGACCTAACATAACTAAGAGGAACACCACTATGGGAGACACAAGGCCACGGGGAACATGATGGGGCACAGAGCTCCGGGGATGCACAGAGGCAATGGGGCACAGAACTCCAGGGACGCACAGAGCAACAGGGAACAGAGCAATGGAATACCAAGCAACAGGGAACAGAGCAATGGGGAACCGAGCTCCAGGGACGCACAGAGCTCCGGGGATGCACAGAGCTATGGGGAACAGAGCTCCAGGGACGCACAGAGCTATGGGGAACAGAGCTCCGGGGACACACAGAGCTATGGGGAACAGAGCTCCGGGGACGCACAGAGCTATGGGGAACAGAGCTCCGGGGACGCACAGAGCTATGGAGAACAAGGCTACGGGGGAGAACACAGAGCACAACAGGGAGGGCAAGACTAACCAGACACCTGAATGGCCAACACAAAAGGGAAAAAGTGCAGTTTCACGACTCTCACATGTACACAGGAACTCACAGGCACAATGGGAAAAGGTAGGGTGCACAAGACATCACACAGGGACTTGCACACAAGGAGTAAGAGCAGTTGCTCCCACAGCTTCCCGTGGCCACTCCATGGCATAAATGCTCCTTGTGGCCAATCAGAAAGCTGGGAGGCAGGACTAGGAAAACAGGGCACAGCTGGGGATGGGCATGGCCACACGGGGGGGGGGGGGGCAGAGCCACAGGGGAGGACACAGGGAAAGAGGACTAAACCACTATCAATAAGTAAGATAGCACCAGCCCTTAAGGCAGTGCTGCCCTACCCTCTAGAGCTGGGGGTTCAAGACCCAGCCCTGGCACTCGTAGGCCTTCCTGGTTGCCATTGTGGGAGCCCATGTGTGTGCCGTGGTTCCACCCTCCTTTACGGACTCTTGCCTGAACATGTGGTGCCGGCACAGTGGGGCTCCGCCGGTCCGCGTGGGTGTTTTTGCTTTTACACGGATGCTCGGTTGTTGAACACCCATCTCCACCCACGGAGGGTGCCAGCTCCCTCACGGCTGCTCCGTGGGTGTTGGCGGGTGGGTCGAGCACGCGCCTCCACCCACTCGTGGACATTTACATGGATGCTCTCCCACTCATCCAATGGGTGTTTACGGGTGTTCATCGGTGGGTGGCATCCGTGTAAAAGTGACCTTAGTTGCATATAGGTTTGGGAATTGTGGGATTGATCTATTTTATTTCCTGGGAGGATGTAGGGGTCCTTAAAATAAGCACTCCCCTTAGGTGGAGGCACCACACTAGATCAGTTGCTAGATAAGGAGCAAAAGGCTACCTGTATTAACTACCCCAATCTTGTGCTAGGTTGAACCCACGGACACCCCCTAACATTAGGCGCCACACCCAACACTTCTGCAAGTGGACAATGGAGCAGACACCTGGGTTAGTCCAGGAGGGGGAGTGCAGGGAAGTCAGAGTCTGGAGAGGGTCAGGGATTGCTGGTGTGGTGGTGGTGCGGATTGCTGAGGCAGGGATGGATACCAGAAAATGGGGAGGCCTTGGCAGTGGTTGCTGGGATGGGGGGAGCTTGGGGGACTGGGGTTGTGAAGGGGCAGGGAGGAGGAGTTCATGGGGAGAACAGACGGAGCAAGGCAGAATGGAATGGAGGCGGGCAGACACACAAGCAGCCCCCACCACACACACTGTCACAAGCACCCCTCTCCACTCACACCATCAAACCTGGGGGAAGGGGGTGGCTCCAGTGGGGCAGACGTGAGTCCCTGCAGAAACCTAACTTACCCGCCCCCATCTGCCCACCCTCCCACTCCCTCCCCAGAAGACTGCCACCTGACCAGTGGCTGGGTCCCTCGCCCACCCAACCCAAAGACCTGCCCTTCCACCCGACCCAGAATTCACCCCCTCCCCAAGAAGCCTGGTCTGTAGCCCTCTCCCCCACCTTCCAACAGCATGACTTGTCCTCCAGCACCCAGGAACCAAGCCTGCTCCTCTTCTTCCATCCAACCAAAGGCCTGGTCTGCCCACCCATTCCCCATCTACTCCGGAAAACTATCCCCACTTGGAGGCCTATCCCTGCCATCCAGAGGCCCCCATGCCTCATAGGCCTGCTCCGAACTGGAGGCCCCCAACCTGCCCACCTAAGTCAGAGCTCCCACAGTCACGAACCTGGAGAAGGCCTTTCCCAGTACTTGTCTTTTAAGCTGCTGCTTGAGATCCAGGCCTTTCTCTACAACTGCTGGCAACGTGGCTGCTTTCGTCCACCTCGTCACTGGGTCCCATGCTGGGCCGGGCTTCATTCCTCTGCTGCTGATCCCAGATGCCTGCTCATTGGTCTGGTCTCATACTGCTCTCCTCTGCCTTGCTGCAGGGTTTTGAACCAGGCCTCTCTCCACTGCTGTTGGATCCTGTGCTGCCGCCACTGCTGTTGCTGTTCCTGCCAATGCTATCATTCTGATAACCTGGGTTATCAGAGGGCTCCAGATGGAGTGGGTCTGCAGGGCCCTAAAGAAGAGATTGGGGGTTCCGCACCACTGGGAGGTGTTGGGGGGACAGAAATAAAGGGAAATAGCAGGGGCTGAGGTGGTGACCCCCTATTTGCCCCTTGGTAAGACCAGCCCTGACGGTGAGTACACAGAAACATTCAGCATGGGGGCTGAGATGGAAGGGTAAGAATCCTACCCCTTCTGAGTTCCTGGGTGGTAGTTGTGGCTACATCAAAGAGGATTGATGCAACAGGGCTATTCCACCCCTCTCTGACATGTCCATGCCCCCTTTCTGAGTGCTGTGACCTTACAGTGCTTGGGAAAAGGGCAAGGTCACATCAGAAAGAGCAGACCAGCCTCTTCACCTCTCCGATGAGTAGCTTTGTAACATTGCTTATACAAGAAACATGAATTATAATTCAGAAAAAACACCCTTTTAAGCCTCAATGCCCTATTGTTAAAAAGGCAATTTTCCCCTTGTCTCTCTCAGCCAGGAGATGCACCCTAGGCAGATCTGTCCTGAGAGTTTGTTTCCCCTTCCTTCCTGAAGTCCCAGTGAAACAGCCTCCCTTCATCCAAAAACCTTTTGTTCTGGAAATTAAATCAGTTAACTTGGAGGGGATTCACTTCAATTAATCAGAGGTGGAGAACCATTTCCCTCCCACGGTCCAAGGGCCACATAGGAGTTGGGGGTGGGGTTATCTAAGGGGTGCTTTCAGGAAGAGGAAGGTCCAGGTCATTGATCTGTGCCATGACCTATTCTTGAAGACACCTCTAGGTCCTCATCTCTGTTTCCTGAACTCAGTCTTTCAGGGCTTGTGGGTAGAAACTGGATTGAAAGGCCAGATCCAGGACCTGGAAAGGGACCAAATGAAAACTAGATGTGGGCTGCATTTGGTCCCAGGTCTGAAGTTCTTCACCCTTGAATTAGACGATTAAAAAATAAATAAATTCAGATACCATTTCTCCTTTCCCCCACATCAGCTTCATCCAACTGATCTCGACCTGAAGCTTTATGCTATTGGAAGTTCCTTTCCCCCCAGGGCCGGTGCTACCATTAGGCAGCTCAGGCAGCTGTCTAGGGCACCAACTTGAAGGGGGTGACTCTCCTGCTCCTGATAAAGCTGCCCTGCTGCTGCCACCAGCTGCAATAAGTTCTGCACTGGATGGGATGGGAAAGGCGTTCCCTTCAACTTGCTGCCTGTGGCAGCCTTGCCAGTAAGCTCTGCACGGATGAGGGGTAGGAAAAGCACCCTAAAGTGGCTTCACCCCAATCCAGCTGTTGCTGCTGCTTCTCCTGCAAGTTGAAGGGGGTGCCTCTTCCATCCCCAATCCAGCTGCCACTGCTGGTAAGCTCTGCACTGGATCCAGAGTCAGGAGGCAGCCAAGCTACCAGCTCCCCAGTGCCTGAGAAGCAAGCTGTACATGTGTTGTGGCACTGGAGAGTGGTTACCCACCAATCCCACACCTTCCCCACCAACCAGCTTTAAGGGTGGAAGGAAATTTACTGTGTGCATCAACTCCACCTCTTCTTCTTGGAACCAAGGCTCCAAGTAAAGAGAAAAGCAAGGAATGGAAGGGAAAAGCAAAGCAGGCCCTTCCAGCTTGGCTGAGCAAGTTATGTTCCGCACATCCATTCATGCACGGCATATATTCAATACCCCATAAATATTTGCCCATTATGGGCCATATTATCCCTCGTAGGAAACACAGAGTTAACAACCTAATAGCTGGAGCTGCAGGGTAGGTTACAGAAGATTGTTCCTGGTGGACTTTTCGACCTGCAGAGAGCTCCTCCTCCTGGAACAAGCTTTCAACAGCCTGGGAACCTGCCTGTCTGTTTCTTAGCACAACTAATGAACTGTGTGCACACATGCAGGCATCATGCTTGGGACTGTGGGCATAAATAATGGGGACAGGGTGGAGAAGACATATTCCCTGCCTTGAGTCTGAAACATGGGGAGGTACTCCCCCCTTAATTTCAGCCCCCCATGACCATGCAGAGTTAGGAATGGGGGTGCTGAAGGGGTGCACTCAGGATGAGGGAAGTAAGAGGAGGGTCCTAGGGGTGGGAAGTTCGGATCATCTGGTATCCGATACTGCCAGTATTTTGGTGTACCAGCAGTATCGAATTATTCTGGTATTTGGGGATACCGGTACTGGATCCCTGTGCCAGATTTTTTTACATTGCGGCCATTGAAATGAATGGCCGCAATGTAAAAAAAGAAACAAAAAAAACCCCAAACACTTTCCCTCCCCAGTCCAGGCTGCACGGGTGGAAGGGGGGACACCCCTCACCCATCCTGCCCAGTCTGGATTTTTTTTTAAAAAAAATTTCCCCGAAGTCCCTGCTAGTGCAGGCTCCGGGCCGCCGCCGGCAACCCAGAGCCCGCACCAGCAGGTAGGTACTGTGGTACTAGGGTGATCCCTGGGGTGGGGGGTGGTTTAACACAC
>QEPC01014973.1:539786-561807 GCA_003113815.1 Sphenodon punctatus
CTTTCTAGGCCTTCCGGGGAAACCAGGAAGTTCCCCGGAAGGCCTAGAAAGCGCTGAAGCCAGCTGCCACAGCCAGCGCTGAAGCCCCCGGACCGCCACCGCCCGGAACGCCAAAGGTAGGCGATCCCTGGGTGGAGAGGTAGGGTGATCCCTGGGGTGGGGGAGGTGTTAAACCACCCCCCACCCCAGGGATCACCATAGTACCTGCTAGTGCAGGCTCCGGGTCACCGGCAGCGACCCGGAGCCCGCACTAGGGACTTAGGGTAAAAAAAAAAAAAAATTAAATCCAGGCTGGGCAGGGTGGGTGGGTGGGGGTGCTCCCCCTTCCACCTGCACAGCCTGGGAGGGGGAGGGGGAGGGTTTTTTTTTTTCCCCTATTGATTTCAATGGGGACAGTTCCCCATTGAAAGCAGTGCAATAAATCTGGCACCGGTAATCCGGTTTTAATCTGGTAATCCGGTTTTTTGTAAACCGGTAACCGGTAAAACCAGTAGCCGGTATTTTGCCTGATGTCCCACCCCTAGAATATCGGTTACTGGTATTATTGGATACCGGTTCTTGGATTATTGGATTTACCGGTATTACCGGTATCAGATTTTTTCCCATTGAAATCAATGGGGAAGTTTTCCCATTGAAATCAATGGGAGAAAAAAGTGAAAATACCTGCAATAAAAGACATCTCTTGTCTTGTAAAACAGAGAATGACTTCAGTTCAAACTAGTTCTTTCCTTAGCCAGACTAGAGACTACAGTAGCCCCAGCCATCCTTCCCCCCCACTACATGTTTTTTCTCACGCAAATAGGTTTTTTTATCTTTGCAGTTTCCCCTGCACAATGCCACCTAGTGGCAGTGTAGTAGAATGACTGTGTTATGCTCAAAGAGTCGTGGTTCAATAAAGTTGTAGTTCAGTTAGTGTTCTGGCAAACAAGCAGAGTGTACATGTATCTGAATTCTTGGGTGCTGATTTGATCCAGTGTAGACGTTACATCTGGCGAAACTACTGCCAGAACCAACTTGGAAAGGTCATTCAGCCCTTCTGAGCATGCTCAGCTTCCCCACCCCCCCTTTTAAAAAACAAAACAAAAAAAACTTACCCAGCCCTGGAGGAAGCCATGCATCATCAGACCACCTCCGGAGGGTGAGTACTCTAACCCTGAGCCCCCACTAGACCCTCATCCCCTTAAGCACCCCACCCTGACCCCCCACTAAGCCCCTGCCCCCCTTCCCTGATCCCCATTGTCCTATTCTCTCCCTGGCCAGCAGGGGCCAGGGAGCAGGAATCTAATACCTACATTCGGCTGAGATTTTCCAAAGGCCAAAGTCTCGGGGCCTTATCTTCAGAATTTCAGACCTCAGAAAATTGAGGCAAATACATCGGTCCTCTGTCTTTTCCAAGGAAAACTGAGGACCAAGTTGCAGCACTAGTTTAAACAGGGATTGGATATATTCTTAGAGGATAGGTCCATTAATGGCTATTAGTCAAGGTGGTCAGGGGCTATAACCTCTGATTGTCAGGAGCTGGGAGTGAATAGCAGGGAATGGATAACTCCTTTGTGACTTGTTTTATACTTCTGTGAAGTGACAGAAGCTGGCCACTGTCGAAGACAGGATGCTTTTCTCAATGGATCGTTGATCTGACCCAGTACAGCACTTCCTATTTTCTATGAGGTCAGGAAGTAGGAGCTGCTCCCTCATTTCATAAAGTCTCTCAGAGTAGTTTCACAAAACCACAGTGAGGTCGAGGAGAATCCAGTATTCTAGGCTAGTAGGCTTTAAAATAATGGGTGATTTCTCAATGATGGGAAGCCAATCTCATTAAGATATTTTGAACTTGAATAAACTCCCATGGATTAAAGTATGCAAATGCACATATGAATCATCCTCGCTTCCATTCTGCGTCAGCATCGCACTGATAAGCCAGGCTTTCTGAACATCACTGATTTTTTGCTAATGACGTTTCAAAGCAGGTAACTTTCACTGTGGGGGGCTGGCAGCTGCTGTGAAGAGAGAGATGAGAGACTGTCTTTGGGGAGAAAGTAATATTGGTCTCAAATATAGGCAAAACAGGACCCTGTGGGGTCTGAAAGTGTGCATACCTCCACCAACTTTGTCTCTATTGGCTTTGGAGAGGCTGAGTCTCACAACCGGGCTAGGAGATTCCCACCAGGGGGAATTTGTTGCCCAATTTTCTGCTGACATGAGCAGTGGTGTTAGTCCAATGAGGATACTGAGCAGGAATAGCCTCACTTCTCACCCAAGGCAAATGGTGATCAGCAGGTGGGGAGAGCTGCAGGACTATTGGGGGCTGCTGCAGTGAACGCCGGGGCCACAGCAAAACAGGAGGCTTCCGGGTTTTAATTTATAAAAGATTTCTATCCTGCCCCTCCAGCCCACAGGGCAGTTCGGGACAGCAAACAACAACTCACAATATTAAAACAATTCACAATTTAAAACGCCATATACATAAAAAACAACCACCAACCCCAAACCACCACCACCCCCCTCGCCAAAAACCTGGCGGAACAGTCAGGTCTTACACAAACGTCAAAACAACAGAAGGGTTGGGGCCAACCGAGCCTCCTCTGGGAGCAAATTCCACAGCTTGGAGGCAGCCACCGAGAAAGATCTCACATCAGTGGCCACCCACCCCGCCCAGGGAACCTCCAAAAAGGCCCCCCCAGATTATCTCAGGGTCACACGAGCACATGGGGAGTGAGACGATCCCACAGATAAGTAGGTCCCAGGCTGTGAAGGGCTTTAAAGGTTATAACCAGCACCTTGAACCTGGCCCGGTGCTTTATAGGCAGCCAGTGCAGAGCCTGGAGCACAGGTGTCATGTGCTCCCTGCGGCCCACCCCAGTAAGGAGACAGGCTGCGGCATTCTGCACCAGATGCAGCCTCCGGACCAGCTTCTTGGGCAGCCCCACGTAGAGCGCGTTGCAGTAATCCAGCCTCGAGGTGATGAAGGCATGGATGACAGTGGCGAGGTCAGAGTCTGAGAGATACGGCCGAAGCTGTCAGACAAGATGTAACTGCCAAAACGCACTCCCCGCCATGGCCACAATCTGAGATTCCAGGCTGAGCTGTGAATTGAGGAGCACACCAAGACTCTGTACCTGCGAGACCATGGGAAGGCAAACCGCCCCCCCCCCCCCCCCCCCCNCCCCCAAGAGGAGATTCAACCACTCCCAGGCCTCCCAGGCCCTCACGCACCAACGTCACCTCTGTCTTGTCAGGATTCAGCTGCAGATGGCTCAACCTCATCCAAGCCCCCACAGCCGACAGGCACTGGGAAAATAAAGAGACTGCATGGGCTGGGTCGATGAAAAAAGAGAGATTTGTGTCAACGATCATCATAACTGCACATGCAGGCTGCAGCATAGAGAGGGCACCATGCACCTGGTGTAATCATAGTGTCATAGAGCTGGAAGGAACCACGAGAGTCATCTGTTCCACTCCCCTGCTTGGTGCAGGATTTGCCATACCTAAATCATCCGAGACATACACTCATCCAGCCTCTTGTTAAAAATCTCCAATGATGAAGAATCCACAACTTCCCTGGGCAGCCCATTCCACTGCCTGACAGCCCTTACAGTCAGAATTTTTTTACTGTATTATTTTATTTTTTTATTTATTACCACTTCACATTTATTTCTTCACATGTTTATCCCTCCCTTCCCATAAGGCACAGGGCAGGTTAAGATACACCAAAACGTATTCAAAATACACAGAATAGAACCAAACAAAGTTCTCTAACCCCTAAAATATTAGAAAACACAAATAAAGCCAAATAAAAGTGAGTAAAATCCCCTAACCACAGTTCCTCAAACCTGATCCCTGCCTGCCAAATGCCTGGCCAAACAAAAAAGTCTTCCATTGCCTCTGGAAGATAAGCAGGTTTGGGCTTAGATGAACTTTCAAGGGAAGAGCGTTCCATAATTGTGGGGCACCTCTCTGTGTGCCCTTCTTGTAGGAACTTGACAAGCAGATGGTACCTGCAAGAGGGTGCTCCTGGCTGACCTCAAAGGGTGTGGTGGGAGATGAGGGGAGAGGCGGCCTTTAGTTATTTGCGGCCCAGGTCATTTAGGGCTTCATAGGTCAAAACCAGCACCTTGAATTGAGCCTGGAAATCTATTGGGAGCCAATGCAGACTCAGAAGCACTGGTGTAATGTGCTTCCAGTGATCCACCACCAACAGAAGGTGGGCCACTACATTCTGCACCAGCTGCAGTTTCCGAACAGTCTTCAAGGGCAGCCCTATTTAGAGTGCATTTGTGGTAAAGATCAGGAAACCAACAAACGTTCACAAATGACTACCCTGTATTAGTATTTATAGCCATGCTTGGTGTCATATTATTCAATATTAAGAAAGAAATGTAACCATGATATGAAAGATTGTATGTAAACCTTATGGTGTACAAGCCAACAGCTTAGAAACTGGAAAAGGAAACTTTGTGAACTTTCCACAGGCAACATAGGGAATGTCGTGATACCACAAATATTTGTATTTCCCATGGATTGTATGCAAAACGCATTGTATTGCCAGAGGGGCAATACACTGTAGAAACAATTTGCTGGAAGTAGATAAATCCTAGCCAGGCAAATTGCATTTCAAAGGCCAGGATACAATGGCTAAAGGACAGCATATCAAAGATAATTAACACCTAAAAGCAAGCAGCCTGCAGAGTTAAAAGGCTTGCTTGGGAGACGAACGAGAGATCTTTTTGACCAAGAGATGTGAAGAGATCTTCTGAGGAGACTTTTGCAACTCTAACAGAAGCAAGATGTTGGACCCAGCTTTTTCCATTAAGGCTGAGCGAGAAAAGATTTAAAGACTGATCTGAACTTGTAAGTATACAGCTGCACAGAGTAAGACTACCTTAGAATCTACAGTAAGGTAGACTGATGTTATCTATTATGTTTATTTGATTTATTGCACTCTGAGCACAATCTTGCATTATATACTAATCTTGTTTCTTACAATAAACTTCTTTTAACTAAGCTGAATTCCTGACTTTGGGGTTACACAGTTTGGGGTAATTCTAAATCGAACTCAGAGGAACCTGTTGAAGTATTTTCTGTGCTTTGAGAAATTCTGAGGCAAAGGTGACTTAGAAAGTTAACCCTTTATGGGCTGGAACAGTTCTGGGGAGAGCTGATCCAGTAGGAGTTGTAAGTGGGGAAACTGAGTCTCAGCTAGCCTAGAATTTGGGGCAGAAAGCCCTGGACGACGGTGACCAGGCCTGAATCTGAGAAAAAATGTTGCAACCTTCTCACCAGGTGAATCTGAGAAAAAATGTTGCAGCCTTCTCACCAGGTGGAGTTAGTGAAAAGCACTTCCGACCACTGCTGCAACCTGATGATCGAGGCACAGCCATGCATTCAGGATGTTTTTGCTTGATGTTCAGTCTAATCTCCCTTGCTACAGCTTTTACCCATTGTCTCTTGTCCTGAAGGAAAAACAATTGTTTTCTTTATTCTTTATGGCAGTCTTTTAGATATTTGTAGACTGTTATCCTGTACCCCTTAGTCGTCTTTTCTCTAAGCTGAACATACTCAAATCCTTCAACTTTTCATATGATTTGTATTCCAAACTCTTTAGCATCTTTGTTGCTCTCCTCAGCATCATCTCCAACTTTTCTATGTCATTCTTAAAATGGAGTGCCCCAAACGGAACATCATACTGCAGCTGAGGCCTAACCAGAGCTGAGCAAAGTGGCACAAAGATTTTGCGTATCTTCTATACAATGCTTCTTTGGATGCAGCCTAAGTTGGTATTTTGCAACCGTATAATACTACTGACTCATGTTCAGTTGGTAAGTCACAACTACTCCTAAATCTTTTTCTGCCATGCTACTGCCAATAGTTATCCCCCATTTTGTTTTCCTGCATTTATTTTTTGTTTCATTTGTTTTCCCTCTTTGTAACTTGCTGGCGTGTGCTAATTTGTTTCCAAGTCTTCTGCTTCAAGAAAAAGTTCTTGCTGAGTATATTGCTGACTCATAACTATTGCTTTTCCTCCCTCCCTCACAAAGCAGATAAATATCTACAACCTCCTTTTACAGATGGGTAAACTGAGGCTCAGTGAGTGGGCAGAATGGAGATTGAGTGCTGGCCCTTTGCAGAGGAGCCATTTTCATCTGGAAAGAGTAAGGACCATGAAACTGTACACAGCAAATGCCCACAACCCAGAAGTCCTCACTCCCAGCCTGCAGAGCTAACACCTAGTCTGCACAGTACCACCCACACAGCAAATCCCTACCCTGGAAAGCTTAGTGGGAGATGGATGGCCTTTGGCAAAAGCGATTTCAACCCAGCCCCAGACTCTATGGTCCCTGTTCATCCTTCAAGCACCCAGGGAACACTCATTATCTAAGCCCAGGCTAAAGGGGAAAAATGTCCAGGGCCAAGGAAGAGCTGAGAGACAGCAGCCCGAGGCTGAGCTAATCGGAGAAGAGCCATGACGCAAGGCAGCAGGGAGAGAGAGGTCCTGACCTCTCCAAGGCTCTGCTGTCCTCGACACGCCACAGTTCCCTGCCAGTTTATCAGTCACTGGAGCAGGACCAAGGGAACATTAGCCAGGACAGAATGAGTAAACATCCGAGCTTGGGCTTGCTTCCTTCCTTCCTTCGAGTAAAGAAAAAAATAGGGGGGAAATTAAATTAAATGTGAAAAAAACCCCAAACAAATAAATAAGGGATGGTGTCTCAAAGGGGAGGTGGCACATTCTTGGCAGGGGGAGTCCCTGTTGCAGATTCATGGGTCTCAGAGGGATGGCACGATGTCTTTGAGAAGTTGAGAAGGGGAAACCTTGAGGGTTCCAGGACTATACTTGTAACAGACCACCTCCTAACAGATGGGGTGCTAAGCAGGGACTCAGGAGACCTGCACCATGAGCCACAAACCATTTACTTTGGACTAGTCCCATTGAAGAAACAAGGAACTGTT
Source organism: Sphenodon punctatus (assembly GCA_003113815.1). NCBI lineage: Eukaryota > Metazoa > Chordata > Lepidosauria > Sphenodontia > Sphenodontidae > Sphenodon > Sphenodon punctatus. Next base: position 546,735 of record QEPC01014973.1, read on the forward strand.
CGTCGTTGTTATAGAGGGCAGAACTAGAAATAACAGGTACACAAGTTACAAGAAGGTAGATTTCTGTTAGGTATCAGAAAAAAGTTTCTAACAGTAAGAGCTGTTTGGCAATGGAACAAGTTGCCTGGGGAAGCTGCAGACTCTCCATGACTGATGTTTTCCAAAAAGGGGCTGGACAGCTGTCTGTCAGGGAACATGTCATTGTTGTCATCCTGCATCCAATCAGGGGGTTGGACTAGATGACCCGAAGTCCCTTCCAACTCTTTGATTCTACATCCATAGGGCTTCAATGAGACTACTTCGGAGTAAGCGGTTTGTAGATTGTGGCCCTGGGCTCTCTGGGGCTGTCCATAAAGTATGCCATGCTTCTTTGCCATTTTTGACCCTTCTCCTCTCTTGTCACTAGTACAGACCCTTCTAAAAAAGTATGTCACACAAACCAAGTACACCACAGGCACACATTACCTGTAATTTGTAACCCTGATATGTGCAAGGAATAGCTTTTAATTTGTCCAGTATAGATCATTTATTGAAAACTACCATTGAAATATTTTCCCCCATTTCGCAGAACTCTTGTGTGGTCTTGGGGGGCAAATCTGCTGGGAGTAGAAAACATGTGAGGGGGATATTGGGAAGCAAAGCAGAGAGGAGGAGCAAAGTAGTTTGGCAGATTATTTTACTGGACCAAGTTCTGTAGAGGAGAGTTTGCAAGCTGTAGTGCCAATCAGGGCCCTTTGCCAGGCATGCAACAAGTCAAAACTAAGGACTGAGCAAATTCAGGACAGGTGTATACTATACAGGAAAGCAATCATTTGGGAGGGAGCTAGGGATGGGTGAACATGGTTCGGTAGTTCGGAGTTCGGCCCGAACGCGACCTGTTCAGATGACCGAACTCAAACACGAACATGAACATACCGAACAAACTGAACACCGAACGGCGAAATGGCCGAACAGTTCGGTCAGTTCGGATCGCATTCGGGTGAGTTCGGGTGGCAAAAAAAGGTTAACTGGAAGGTCAAACATGACAGGGAGGTGTAGTCACTCACTGAGGAGCAGACCTCCAGGCACCAGGGGTGGAGACGCTTGCAAGAAACGAAACTAATTATCTGCCTCCCCCCTTCCCAACACCTTCTGAGCTAGTCACTGTTCCTGAACAGCACGCGCTGAGTAGGATTTTTAGATTGCTTTAAGTTTCATTTCAGTTTTGTACTGAAATGAAACTTACACCATAAACTGAAACCTTGTGTTATGCACTGTACAGACTCATTGAGTATGTAATGTATTTCACTACAGGCTCCTTTTCTGTTTGTGATTCCCCCCCATCCCATATATATGGGATGTATATATATCCATATATATATATATCCATATATATCCATAGATAGATAGATAGATGTAGGAGTTAGCTTAGTGATAGAGATAGCGTTAGTGATTTAGTTTTAGTGTTTGTAGGAGTAGGTCTGTGTACTTATTAGATAATCCATTTAGTTCATAGCATTTAGAATAGTTAATAGCAGTTAGATTTAGTGTAGATATATATATATATAATATTAGATTAAAATAAATAAATAAAAAAACCATATAAAAACAAAAAAACCAAATAAAAAACAAAAGAAAACCATATAAAACCCAATAAAAAACTAAAAAAACATATAAAAAACAAAAAAACACCAATAACAACATTTCCCGAACAGCTGAACTGAACAGCCGAATGGCCTAACCGAACGGCCTGTTTGGATGACCGAACCGAACAGGCGAACCCGAACTCAGCGAACTAGCCTAACTGCCAAACTGAACAAATGAACCGAACGCAGCCGAAACGAACGGACGAAATGAACGGACGAAACAAACGCAGCCGAAACAAACGGCCAAACCCGAACCGCGATCTTTTCGCCCATCCCTAGAGGGAGCCAGAGGCATTGTAGACAGAAAGTCCTGTGGGAATGGCACTCTCTTTTCTGCATTTGCTCAGAAAATAGATGTCACTGTTGAGTCTGGGTTCCTTCTTCTTTGAGTGGTGAAGTTTCCATTTTAAGTGGTTATTTTAAAACTATGCTACATTTGCTGAATCTATAGTACCAGGATGGGTAAAGTTCCAAAGCCCAGGAACTTCATATTAAAATCTTTATATGGCCAATAGCCACCAACCTCTCCTGCTTCATGATTGGCTGGTGATGTCTGCTCTGAAGTCCTGGCTGCTGTCATTCAGCTGCTGTCATTCAGCTGCAATTAACCAAAACAAAAAACTTAACAGTTTAATAAACCTTAAATGCACAAAAGTTTTCTTCAAATTAAAAAAACAAAAAAATCTGGACAATTACAATTAAAAAAAGCTTCAACTCCATACATTGCAACAAAACATAAATGCCAAAAAACATTGAAATTATTTCAAAATTCGACCAATATTTAATATTTTACAGTCATCAACATACATGTAATATACATACTTAATTCCTTACCATAATACTTACATTCATTTTCATCAATAACTAAACTTTCCAATTTTCCCATTATTAAACATGAATTTCTTATCATAATTCGACAACATACCATTTTTTCACAGTACATTAAGTCTGTGCTTTACATGTATACAAATTTAATACAATTAATACAATAAACTGTTAACAATGTGAGTGTACATAACATTATACAATTCGTTCTACACAATGCAGTTGTGTACAAACAGACCTAATGCACTGTGAAAAAAATGTATGTTGTCAAATTATGATAAGAAATTCATGTTTAATAATGGGAAAATGTGAAAGTTTAGTTATTGATGAAAATGAATATAAGTATGTATGGTAAGGAATTAAGTACATATATTACATGTATGTTGATGATGGTAAAATATTAAATATTGGTCAAATTTTGAAATAATTTCAATGTTTTTTGGCATTTATGTTTTGTTGCAATGTATGGAGTTGAAGGTTTTTTGAATTGTAATTGTCCAGATTTTTTTTTTTTTTTTAATTTGAAGAAAACTTTTGTGCATTTAAGGGGTTTTTTTTAAACTGTTCTTGGTTTTGGTTAATTTTCTGGTTTTGTGTGATGTGTTATATCTGGATATTAATGTAGACATTATGATGGGGGGGCGGGAGGTAGGCACGGGTTTAGGGGGGTGTCAGGTCAGGGACAGGGGATGTAGTGGGGGCGGGAGGTAGGTGTGGGCATTGGGGGGGTCTCAGGTCGGGGTTGGGGGTATGTAGCGGGGGGAGGTAGGCACAGACATTGTAGGGGGTCTCAGATCAGGGCTGGGGGATGTAGCAGGTGGGGCACGGGCGTTGTGGGGGTGATTTTCCAATCTCACCCCCCAGCCCCGATCTCACCCCCAACCCCCGATCTCACCCCTGCCAGCCCCCCAACCCCTGACCTCAGCCCACGCCAGCCAATGCCAGCCCACGCCAGCCCTGATCTCACCCCCAATTCCCCGACCTCACCCCCCGCCAGCCCTGATCTGTCATTCTGAGGGGGAGAGTGCTTTTTATAATAGAGGAGGTCGAGACCATCATGTGGTCTATTACTTGAATAGGGTGAGCATACAGAACAGGGCTGATGCGGCAGCAGCTGTTACCGTGCTGCGATTCCATTCCGCCATTTCGGAATTGCCCGTGCCACACCACGGCTTTTCTGCGGACATTCCGCTAATTCCGCCGGCATTCTGCAAATTGCGGAATTGCGGCGAAATTGTGGAAACTGTCTGAAAACTGCTGTTCCGCTGGCGGAATGGCGGAAGTAGCAAAAATGTCATGTTTCCGCTATTTTGCAAGGCCTGTGGAAGTAGCGGAATGAAATTAGCGGAACTGTGGAAGTAGCAGAATGAAACTAGCGGAATGAAAGCCTCTGCCACGCCATACCACTAATTGCGGAAATGCTGTTTCTGGCGAAATAGCTACCGCTGCGACATTCCGCTACAGCCCTAATACAGAACCCAGTTGTGAGAATGTTGGGAGCCATCTCGAAGAACCTTTGTTACAAGGCTACAACCTTCTGATCAGCACATGGGGAGGAGTTGTTTGTAAACAAACAGCTTTATTTCCCAGCCCCATTGCTGCAGCAGCGCTACTAGGAGGGAGACACAGGAGAGGGATGGCATAAAAGTTCACAATCATTAATTAGCTGCATCTCTTCCTTATGCTGTGTATTAAGGAAAGCTAAGTGACTGTACTTTTTTTTTATTTTTATTTTTTTATATAAACGTTTTTTATTAAACTTCTTCATTTTTACACCATATTGCAATGATTTTAAGGCACATTTTTTCCATTCGGACCTGAGTTACAGTTTTGGTCCATGTCTCTATTGAGGCGGTGTAACTTTCTCTTATATCTTAATAACATAACTTTAACTAGAGTTAATGTTTCATATTATATAAATCTTATAACATTCTCCAACAAACAACTCCCCCCTTCCCCCCTCCCTGTTCGTGTTGGGCATATATTATCACAAATACCGGTCAAATAATATTGTCTTGTCATTCTTTGGTAGTTCAAATCCTTCTATGGCTTCCAAAATAGCCATCCATTTAGTTTCATAGTCAATCTTTTGCTTGTTCATCTTTTTTCCCCTTTTCTCCTCCGGGTCTCCTCCGGGTCTCCTCCTCTTACCCTGCCGCACCGAGCTGTGGAGCAACTTTGCAGAGGAGCATCAGCAAAGTCTAAGTGACAGAGCTAGCCAGCCAGGTGATCGAAAATCAGGGGAAACTGCAGGCACAGCGCCGGCCAGGCACAGACTGGCTCTGCACCGATCCCGCCCCCCCCACTCTGTAATCCGCCCGGGGCATGTGGCAGCTGCTGCTGCTGCCCTTGACAGGCATTCCAGTTCCTACCTTCCAGGGGCTGCTGCACTCTGTGTGCACCCTGGAAAGAAAGAGTGCCCTAAGAAAAGATCATGTTCTCCTCTTGCAAAAACCTGGGCAGCTATTCTGCAAAGAACCACCTTTCTTTTGAAAGATATGTGATTCTGAAAGATACGTGATTCTGAAAGATACGTGAAAGATACCTGGATTCTGAAAGATACGTGATTGTAAAAAGTAGATTTTAAACTCTACTATTGAAAATCACGTATCTTTCAGAAGCCAACTACGTCACACACACTTTACACTCCAGTCAGTTTCATGTCCGTTACACAGTGCACCTCTTCCTGGCTCTGCTCCTCTGCCCTTTCTGGGAGCTGGGGAAGCAGGGCGCTGTGTAACAGACACGAAACTGACTGGAGTGTAAAGTCTTTGTGACAGAGCTGCCTTCTCATAAAGTTGCATGATTTTTAAAAGTTGAGTCACGTACCTTTCAGGCCAGCAGCTGCTCAACTGAGCATGTGCGAGGCTGCAGAACCGAGTTGTGTTTCTTACCCTCTAGTGCACATGCGTGAGCCTGCAGAACTGATTTTTTATTTAATAATAACTCGGTTTTGGCTGCACCAATTACTATCATATTTCGGAAACAGTTGTTACTGATCTCATGCTGCAAGCCTGTGAAGTTTGGGGGCTCAATTCATCCAGGGGGAGGAGATATAAAAATCTACCAAATAAATATTGATTATTCAAAATCACGAGGACGCTGTGAATTTTGACCACAACCAATTAACATTTAAACAGTCATAACATTTTATTTCCTAATGGATCTTCTTCAGACTTTGTGCATATGATGGTCCTCACAACTTATAGCCATGGATACATTTTCAGCAATGTAGCTCAAGTGGTTTCCTCAAAATCGGCACTTCAGCAGTCCCTTGTTTATAATGGAGCGTGGCTGTGCATTTAAGTTTCAGGCAGCTGCCGCTGCCTGAAAATAAAGTAAAGCATAGGCCCATTAAGGCAGCACTGTTATGCAAGACCCCTGCTGGCTGAGAGCTGCATTTGAACTGCCCAAGAGTCAGGTGGGGCTCTCAAGTCACAATTTACACTCCCCTCCTATAGGGGAACTCTTCTGAGGGTGAAAAAAAATCATGCTCGAGCCCAGTCTGAGCCTGATTGCATTGGGACTGCTGGAAAGAGGTGGGCAAACACCTTATCTCTGTCTCTTTTCTGATATAGCCCCACCCCTGTGGAGCACCGAGATGTCAAATCACTCCATGGAGGTGGGGCCTCTCACACACACGGAGTCCAACCCAAGTCTGAGGGACTTGGGCTTACATACCTGAGGAAGGGTTTTATGTGGCCAGAAAGCTCCCACACTCTTCCCTAACAGATCTTGGTCCAATAAAAGAGATCATCTAAACTACATTGTCTCCATCTCTTACATTTGGAACCAACACAGCAGCCACATTCTTCCTACAAAGCAGTAGGGAAATAACCATGATGCAGAGAGAGCAGGAAAGGAAGATGGGGGAGCAAGACAGGAAAAGATGGAGGTGACTGGGATATAGACAGAAGAGAGAGGGGAGGGAGCTAGTGCAAGGGAATGAACTGGAGGGAGCTAGTGACTGTGCACTAAATGATTCTGCTGGAGAAGTAAACAAGAGAACGTGATGTCACAAACAGCCAGTACCTCCTAACTTGTGCAGCCACAGCCACTATACAGTGAGCATAATCCAGGTTCAGCTATCTCTGGAGGCTGCATGCTGGTCTGCAAGAAATTCTGATGCTTAACCATCTTCCATTGGTCTCACTTGAAACCCCTGGGCCAAGACAAGTACAGTTGAAGACTCTGTTTCCCAAAAGATTGTGTCACTCAGCATCTTAGCATCAAACAGCTAACACACCGAGCCAGTGGTCTTTTCCCTAACAAGCTGCGGGGGAGGCACAAGCTGAGGAGAGGATACATCTGTAGGATATGGCAGTGCTTTCCCAGCAGCACGGTAGTGTGCCACTGACCTCGGAGCCCTGGAGTAATGGGCCTGCAGGCAGGGAAATCAATGTCTTTCCAAGGAATTAGGCTAATTCTGTACCCAGAAGAAACTGTGTGGGCTGCTTCTTTTTGCATAAAATGTTACCTTTGGACGTAGAAGAGTAGAGTCCAAATCCTGTGAACTCACTGGGTGGCTTTGGACAAGTCACTACCTCTCAGCTTCAATTCCCTGTCTGTGAAATGGGAATCATAATGGCCTACCTCTGGGGCTGTTGTAAGGATGGGTCTGAAAGGACTGTAAAGCACTTTGAATACTGAAATCACTATAGAAATGATAAATAATAATCATAACGCAACTTGTGGCCCTCTGAGCTGCACTTAAATGTATGTAAACATTGTATTCCCATTTCCAGATACCACACTCACTGCGGAATCCACAACAGGCTCTTTTGTCCTCCGAGACCTCTCCCATCTCTCTAAATTGCCCTCTGTCATTCTGCCTGTGGTACACAACCCAGGACTCATGGGATGCATGCTCCATGGGTGGTTCTTTTCTAAGCCTTGATGGAGGCACCCCAGAATGCCCTGGGCCTGCTGCTAATGCTGCAGATGTAAAGGTGGGGGATAGGGAGGGGGGAGAGCAGTCAGGGTCAGACTTCAGCTGTGTGTGTCAGGCAACAGGTCAGAGCACAGAGACAGAGTGGCAAGAGGATTCAAACAGAGCATGACTGGTTAGGATCAGGACCAGAGTGAGTCAGATCAGGGTTGGGCAATCCAAGGCCGCTTTTAGACAAGACAAATTTGCGCATGATTGGTGAAAAATGCACGTGTTTTAATGCTCGTTTAAACACCTAAACTGTTTTAAATGCGCATTTGCCATGATCATGTAAAAGCCAAAACTGTTTTGAAAGTGGTTGTTAAATAATGCGCATTTTGAGCCCTTTTGATGATCGGGGATGCCAAAACCAGTTTTAAAAAATGTGCATTATTTAAAAAACACATTCAAAATGGTTTGGGCTTTTACACGATCATGGCAAATGCACATTTAAAACAGTTTAGGTGTTTAAACGAGCATTAAAACATGCGCATTTTTCACCAATCATGCACAAATTTGTCTCGTCTAAAAGCGGCCCAAGAGTGTAGTTGTGATTAAAACCAAAGGATCAAGCGAGAGGTCAGTCCAAGCTGGAACAACAAAACCCAAAGATAATCCAAACAGCAGAGCCAAAAGGGTAACCAGGAAGTCAAAACCAGGTGCACATTCCAACCTTGGGCAGAGCTAAGCTGAGCAGGAACAAGAACAGAAGCAAGAGCTGGGAACAAGGATGAGAACAGAGGGCAGGCTAGCAGGCTCAGGGACAAGGTAGGCTGGAAGCAGGAACTGGGGATCAGGCTGGAGACAGCCAGGAAGGAGGCCACGCAAGGCCTGTATATTGCTCCACCTGACTTCCTGTTCCCATCAGGTGTTTTTTGTGCTGGAGGCAGCCAATCAGAGGCTCAGTGGGTGGGGAATCCCAGGTCAGCATGCTAGCACAGAGAGCCTAGTAGGCAGAAGCATGGGCTCAAACCAGAACATGTATGTGGTGCTGCTGAGCCAGACACTCTGTTTAGGGTCCTAAGGCTGCTGGTTTAGATCTGGGACCCTGACATTGTGGGGTACTAGGCAGAGACAATGAAGAGTGAGGTCCAGCCTGGCACAAAGGTGCACTTGTTACTAGGGGTGGGACATCAGGGCAAATACCGGGTACCGGTTTTACCGGTTCCCGGATTTTAAAAAACTGGCTTACTGGATTAATACCGGTTTACCGGTACCGGATCTTTTACATTGATTTCAATGGGGAACTGTCCCCATTGAAATCAATGAAGAAGAAAAAAACCTCCCCCCTCCCCCTCCCAGGCTGTGCGGGTGGAAGGGGGAACACCCCCCCACCCACCCTGCCTAGCCTGGATTTTTTTAAAAAAATAAATTCCCCTAAGTTCCTAGTGCAGGCTCCAGGATGCCGCCAGTAACCCAGAGCCCACACCAGCAGCAGGTAATAGTACCAGTACTGTACTGATCCCTGGGGTGGGGGGTGGTTTAACACACACCCCCACCCCAGGGATCACCCTACCTCCCCACCCAGGGATCACCTACCTTGAGCTCCGGGCGGTGGCGGCGGCAGTCCGGAGGCTTCAGCGCTGGCTGTGGCTTCCGGCTTCAGCATGCTACTAGGTCTTCCGGGGAACTTCTGGAAGTTCTTGTTACCCAAAGTTACCTGAAACCAATATTCATGGCAAATGCTATACCTAGAGAATTTGGACACTTTGGTTCAGATCTGTTAAAGCAGACATTCAATCCTGCTTTGCCAGATGTTTCAGGTTAGTCACTCAGAATTTTGGTTATTTTGATTTGGCCATTTTGGTATTTTGGTGCTATTGTGCATAACCAATCCAAAATGACCAACTACTGAAATGAACAAAGTATCCAACCTGAAATAAGTGGCTATGCAAATATTTGTTTCAGTTATGGATATCATTTGGCTACTCAGATCGCTTACTAAAAATGGCAATAACACCTGTGAATACAAAATCCACTATTTGTTTCAGCTCTATCTCACACTGAAGGCACAAATCCGACATTCTCACTTTGGCTCTATCCTGATTTGGCTAATCCTTGGAATAGCTTTGGGGCTGGTGGGATGTCCTACTGTATAACACTGGTTGGTGCAAGGTAGTAGCAGCACTTCATGGCAATACATCTCAGTATTGTGCTGTCATGTTGGCCCCATACCACAGCTCAGCAACCTGTTATTGGGAACAGAATCCCATTGTTCCCTTTACAGGGGCATGAGCTGAGGACAATGTGCTCCACAGAGGCTTCCAGCAAGGTCCTTTCTTAAATCACAAAATTTGGTTACTGTAGTAGGGTGTGAGATTGTCACAAGTCCTTGCAGGCACAGGACAAGCACTCTCCTACCATCTCCAACACAATGACTCGAGGAATCAGTCTTTCCCCTCCATGCAAATTTATTCATTTGTGCAGAAATCACCACTGAACATCTTACAACCCATTGCCAGTCTCTAGCTCAGGCAAGCCCCTTCCCTGGGCACCAGGTATCCTGGCTTAGAGTCTTCTTGGCTGGCCAGCTCCTTGCTTCTGTGGCTCTCACTGGTCCTCTATCTCTGGTCTTCCAAGGCCCTTCTTCAGAGAGGGGTGCTCAGTTGTGACCTACTATGGGCCTAAGGTTGCCAGTTGTTCAGGATTGTACTGGACAGTCCAGGAATGATACTTTGTCCAGTGTACAGGATGACCCCTATCCTGGACAGTATACTGTCTGGGAATCTCTCAAGATGTACCAGCTAAGTCCTTAATTGGGTGGGAATTCATTGGAAAATACACTATTACCATGACAAGTGAGCTGAGATCGCTTGGCACTTGCTGTCAATGCTGTGCTTTTTCCCTGATCTTCGTTCATGGGGCAATCGCATGTTAATTCCTATCTGACACCCTCCTGCTTCACACACAATGTGCCAAACTCAGTTGGGGGAAGAACAGAACTTCTGTGCCCACTGAGTTACTGTGCACTAGGGGTGGGACATTGGGGCAAATACCGGCTACCGGATTTACCGGTTACTGGATTTTAAAAAACCGGATTGCCGGATCTGTATACCGGTTTACTGGTACCAGATTTGTTCCATTGATTTCAATGGGGAACTGTCCCCATTGAAATCAATGGAAAAAAACACACAAAACCTCCCCCCCTCCCCCTCCCAGACTGTGCGGGTGGAAGGGGAGACACCCCCCACCCACCCTGCCCAGCCTGGATTTAAAAATTTTTTTTTTTACCCTAAATCCCTACTAGTGCAAGCTCCGGGCCGCCGCCGGCGACCCGGAGCCTGCACCAGCAGGTACTAGGGTGATCCCTGGGGTGGGGGGTGGTTTAACACACACCCCACCCCAGGGATCATCCTTCCTCCCCACCCAGGGATCTCCTACCTTGCACTCCAGGCGGCGGGGGTCCGACTCCAGTGGCTTCAGTGCTGGCTGTGGATGCCGGCTTCAATGCTACTAGGCCTTCTGGTGAATTTCCGGGTTTCCCCGGAAGGCCTAGTAGCACTGAAGCCGGCAGCCACAGCCAGCGCTGAAGCCGCCGGAGTCGGACCGCCACTGCCGTCGCCGCCCGGAGTGCAAGGTAGGCGATCCCTGGGTGGGGAGGTAGGACTAGGTAGGGTGATCTGATCCCTGGGGTGGGGTGTGTTAAACCACCCCCACCCCAGGGATCGTACCTGCTGGTGCGGGCTCCGGGTCGGGACTTCGGGGGGAAAATGTTTTTTTTAAAGCCAGGCTGGGCAGGGTGGGTGGGGGGTGTTCCCCCTTCCACCTACGCAGCCTGGACTGGGGAGGGAAAGTAAAGTGGGGTGTTTTTTGGTTTTTTTACATTGCGACCATTCATTTGAATGGCCGCAATGTAAAAAAAATCCGGTACAGGGGAATCCGGTAAATGGGCCGGATTACCGGGTTTAATCTGATACTGCTGGTACACCAAATCCCGGCAGTATCGGATACCGGATGATCCGGTAGTCCCACCCCTACTGTGCACCTGCCAAGGTAATTAGCAGCTTAATTGTTGCATCCTTACGCATGACACACTCAGTTATTAATTTTGAAATAAGCATCAGCTAGATTTTTGATGAAGTGCTAGATTTGCTCAAAGTATGAACAAATTGTGCTCTACAAAGCACCTACTAATTGCCTATCAAAGGGCATGACACAGGAAAATGGAGCAGGGAGGAGAGGACTACCTGTTTGACACTTTACTGGTTGAACATTGTGTTCAGGAATTTCCCATAAATGATCTGGCACCCCTACATGGAACTGATCCTTCAGGCACTTATGGTAGTGTCTTGGCACCATTCAAAAAACAAGAGGTAGTGGGTTATGAAAAAGAGGAGGTGGACAGGCTACACAGAAGGATGACAGCAACAGCCTAGGTCTTCAAAAATTAGTGAGACCCCCTTAAGCATGGAATTGACTTGAAAATCATGAGATTTGTTTTTAACATAAATAATAAATGCAGTGGGTCTGTTTTTGTCTTCTTTCCTTTTGAGCCATTAGGTTCCCTTTGGGCAAGGGCCTGTATCACTGCATTTGCCCCATTGCTGCCAATGGGGGAAATGCAGTGAACACAGGCTCCTGTCTTCAAGCCACATTTTCAAGCTTTTCTCTGCCACTGTGAAGGCTAGACACTCACTCATTTTAAAATGAAACACAGTTCTCACGTGATTCCAGGAGGTAGGGCTTTAAGAAAAGCACTCAAAGTCACGATAGATGATGATACTGAATTGGGAGACTAGTAAAAAAAAATGGGAATGTTACTAGTAAGAACACAGGCTTTGCCAGTCCCCATGGGCTAGCTGGGAGAGAGCTTCACAGGCCTTAATGTTACCCATGGACACTCATACATCCCCTCAGGAATCCCAGGAAGGGCCCATGACAAATTCTCATGGAGACCGAAATACCTCAGCTCTGAGTTCACTGAGTGACTAACTTGTTTATCTCCTATGGGAGCTGGTCTGTTGTAATTAAGCATTTGGGGAGCATGAGACTGTGGCCAGCTCCTCACCGACCCTTCCCCCTCATCCCTTCCCTTCCCTCAAAGAACAGACTCTAAAAATACAGAGCACAATGACACACCACCACACTTCTCCTCCAGCTAACTCCTTGCTAATTGCTTCTCTGCTGTACTGCATCCTGTCGGATCAGCACTCAAAATAGTTCAGATACCCAGAGCAAATGGCAGAGGCCGAGGAAGTGAAAACATCCTTTTAATGGCATAAAACACAGCAGGTTGTGACTGGGCCCAAACACAAAGACCTGATTTCCAATAATTGACATGTGCAGTCGCCACAGTGCCACACACAGAACCAGGAGCTGGGTGCTCAGAGGGACAGTAAGGTGTGTGACTGCAAGCAAATGCTTGATTTGCCTGTGCAATTACAGTTCCGCATGGATCAGTTGGATGTACAATTACATAATTGTTTATATGTGCAATTGCATGGATTCCTCAAGCCCAAGTCTTGTGTCTTTAAAGAAATGTCTTCTCCATGGTAAAGTAATTGTGGGGTTGGCAGTAGAAATATTTATTTATTTATTGGCATTTTTATGCCGCCCCCTCATGCCCACGGCATCTCGGGGCGGCTAACAATACGGTAAAACAATAAAATACATTAAAAACCAACATCACTTTTAAAATAATTTTTAAAACCTCAACCCTAACCTTACCCTCCAATTCCCCAAATTCCCCACCCCTCCAATCTCCCCCATTTACCCCTCCCTTCCCCCCTCCCCTCCAAAGGCCTGGGCAAACAGCCAAGTCTTGCATGCCAGCCGAAAGGCGAGCAGACCCGGGGTCAGGTGGGCTTCCTTCAGAAGGGAGTTCCACAACCGTTGCCTGACCACCGAGAACACCCTCTCCATGGTGGCCCCCCGCCTTACACAGGGGACCTCCAGATAGGCACCGCAAGTGGATTGGACGGTCCGTCCTGAGTCATGGAAGGCGAGGCAGTTCCCGAGATAAGAGGGGCCGAGACCGTATAGGGCTTTATATACCAATACTAGCACCTTGAACTTGGTTCGGTACGCTATAGGAAATTACAACCTCCCCTTGCCCATACATCTTATCCCCTTTAAGCCTTCTGAACAGTGGTGGCTCTAGATTTTGAAGGGGCCTCCAAAGCTGGATGGGAGAAAAAACTGAGCAAGACTAAACTCACCTGTGATGGTCCCACCCCGTCCTCTTCCTTCTTCAGAGCTGGGCTACAATGGTGGTAGCTGAGATTCAGCATAGGGCCTTAGAAAGGGCCAGGCTGTTCCAGCTCCTTGCAGACAGGAGGGAGAAGGGGAGAATGCGTCCCCTTCCCTCTCCAAAAGCTTGTGTTCTAGGGACAAGGCATATCAGTGTGTGTGTGTGTGTGTGTGTGTGTGTGTGTGTGTGTGTGTGTGTGATTTCTTTTTCATTGTTTTCTTTCAATGCAGTTGCACGGTTCTTTTGGCCATGGGACCCTAGGCAGTCACCTATGTCACCTGTACCTGCCCCTGAATGTCACCTTCTGATACTCCCAAATGGTGGTGGTGACTCCCATGCACCCGGCAGGGATCAGAATGGCACATGGAGCAGTCCCATCCTTGATTCCCCACCCCTACTTTTTGGCCACTAGTGTTTGGTAAGGATCAGCTTTAGTCTTGTACATTTCACTTCAGTGAAGCATTTGGCTAGCATGATAGTTTCCTGCTAGATCAGGGCCACTGATCAAGAATGAATTGGATGCTAAGGTGAAGGAAACCCTTCCAGCTTTGGTGGAGTATGTTTTTTTTAAAGCACATTCATATCCTCAGGGCCAGATTACACTGCACCTCACTGTAGCTGAACCTCGCTGCACCTACTGACCATTGTAGTGGTCGGTCAGTGAGCCGTATATGCTTATCTGACTAACCACACTCTAATTATAAATCATGAGATTTCACTGTTCTTGTTGGATTGAAATAAGGCACTAAAAGCATTGATAGTTTAACAAGTTCCATATACTTAGCATCTTGGTTTGAACTGAAAAATAGATAAGTAGGTGGCCTGTAGGGATGGGCGAACGCGGTTCGGAAGTTCGGAGTTCAGCCCGAACTCATCCTGTTCGGACGACCGAACCCAAACCCGAATCCGAACACAAACTGACCGAACCGAACTCAATTCCGAACGCCGAAATGACCAAACAGTTTGGTCAGTTTGCATCGCATTCAGGTGAGTTCGGGTGGCTAAAACAACAAAAACATGGTGTCACTGGAAAGCCAAACGTGACAGGGAGGGGGAGTCAGCTGAGGAGCAGACTTCCAGGCACCAGGGGTGAAGAGGCTCGGAGTAACAGCCAGCCTGCCCAATCACCATCCTTTTTCGCCTCAGACCACAGGCTTCGCAGTCTAAGATTGGCCACAGGCTAGACTGTACGGAGTCAATGGGGCTTGCAGTGAGGCGGGCGCAGCAAGAAACAAAACTGATTGCCTCCCCCCTTCCCAACACCTTCTAGCTAGTCACTGTTCCTGAACAGCAGGCGTTTCAGAAGACTCCCTCTCTCCCAGCAGTTTTTGTTCCTTCCTATTCCTAATCCATTACCATCCTCCTCCTGTTTCAACCATCCAACCCATTTACCTCCATATTATCATTTATTTAGATTATACTAGATAGATTTGAGTGTTATTTTTTGTTTTTACCCCTCCCTGTGTTCCCTGTGTTCAATCTTCCTTCCTCCCTCCCCCCTCCATT